>BGPT01002299.1:65457-96481 GCA_003297045.1 Symbiodinium sp. clade C Y103 | reverse complement strand
TTTGCGCCTTATACATTCAAATCTTCTTTGTTTGAGACATCTTCATATATTCCTGACTCTTTCTATGTTTCATGTTATACGATCTTCACAGTTACATATCTCACTATACTTNTATATTCCTGACTCTTTCTATGTTTCATGTTATACGATCTTCACAGTTACATATCTCACTATACTTCTCTTCGCTCTCGGGCCATCCGTCGTCTAGTTTCTCATACTGTAGATAAACCTGAAAAAACATCGTATAAATAAACGCTAAATCAAACCTAAATCACCTATAAATAAACCCCAAACCAAACCGAAAAACACAAAAACAATTCCAAGTAAACCCTACACAAAACCAACCCTAAATGGATCCTAAATAAACCCAAAGCCAGCCCTAAATAGATCCTTAACCAACTTCAAACATATGTTTGGACTAAGCCAATAAAACTTACATAAATCCCGCATAGACCGTAAACCGCGCTTAAATAAATCCTAAACCAACGCCAAGCAAACCTGAAACCAACCCTCAATCGGTCCTACGCCAACTCCAGATAGATCAGAAATGAAACCTGAATAAACCCTGAAACCAACCCTGAATACATCCTAAACCAACCTCAAATATATGTTAAACTAAGCCTAAATAGATTGTACATCAACCCCACATAGACTTCAAACGAACCCCAAATAAATCCTAAACCAACCCTCAGCAAAACTTAAACCAACCCTAAGGGTCCTGAACCAATCCCTACATAAATCTTAAACCAAACCTAAGTAAACTCCAAAACCAACCCTAAAAAGATCTTAAACCAAACTAACCAAATAGATTTTAAAACAAACCTACATAAAGCCCTAAACCTAACCCCAAATGAACCCTAAACCAATATCAAATGAATCCTAAACCAACCAAAAATAGATCTTAACCAAGCGTAAATAAACACTAAAATCAACCTTTAATAGATCCTAAACCAACCAAAAATAGATCTCAAGCAAAACCTAAATAAATCTTAAACCAACCCAAACAAATTGAAAACCAACCCTAAACAGGTCCTACACAAACCCTACGTAGGTCCTGAACCAACCCTAATAAGATTCTAAACCAAACCCCGATAGAGCCTAAAACCAACCCTAAATAGATCCTAAACCAACCCTTAAATAGATCGTAAACCAAATCTAAATAAACCCCCAAACCAACCCTAAATAATGCTAAACTAACCATTAAAAAACCTTACATACACCAAAACTTTGAACCAACCCTAAAAAACATCAGACCAAACCTGACAAAAACCCCAAAGTAACTTTAAAACCAACGTTAAATGAACGCTAGTTGCAAACTACCATGTTACATGAACAGTTCGAGCACCAAAATTTTGCAACTTCCATCCAAAATGAGAGTTTCAAACCAGGTTCCAGCTCCAAAATCCACCAAAATGTCGCAAATTCTATGGAACATGAAAAATTCGAACTTAAGAATGCTTGCAAATACCGTCGAAATGGCAGCTTCCAGCTCCAAAATGCTGCAAATTGCAAGGAGAATGGACAGAACATGAAATCCGCAAAAAATCCACCCCCCCAAACAATAAAATCCGGACCCTTTTTAAAATAATCTATATTGATTGTTGTGAAGTAGTACTACGTGTACAAAAAAAATAAAAAATCATTTGAATCATAGTCTACTCTGGATATTCTATTTGATGATTGAGACACCTTGTTGATGTTCAATGGTTTGGTATTTTTTTTGTCTTTTTGGTCTGATTTTATTTCGGTATTGCATGGTTGTGAGGGATCATGGACGTGTGGTGCAGGAAGCTTTAGATGTGAGCCAGAGACCCCATGGGGAGGCCAGGACCTTGTTTTTTTCCAATGTGTCGTGCCGTGTCGCTATGTCTCAAGGTTTCTGTCTCTGGACATGCCTGACATTGCCTGACCGTCAGGTCACCGATTCGCAGTTGGAGCATATTCAGTAACGTGGCGAAAGAAATGTGCTGAATCCGTTCTGAGACAACCGATTCAAATGTGGGAACCTTTCCAAAGTCTTCGGTCTCCTTTTGTCCTTCCCCGTGACCACCTTGGGGTTTTCAGGTTGCTTGTGGTTGCTTTGACCGTAGCATTTGAAAATACCACAGGACACAGAATCACCATGAAACGTCAGGGGCACAAACCATGAAGGAATGCTACCCATGACGCGACCATGCGTAGATTCGCGTTTGGTGCGTCTGTGGTGTGACCTGAGGCGCAAGTCTCTGCTGGAATCCATTCGCGCCCAACTGCCGGTGACGCGTTGGGCCAAGGCCCGTCAAAGTGGCGCTTCAAACGAGCAAAACCCGGAAATCCCAAAGATGGGGTCATAAGAAATCATCATATATTCATATATCATCATGTCATATCTTCAGATATGTTAACAATTTATTGCCAATGGACATCACACAATTACACACATAATAGTTGAGAATTTACGGCCCCTGAGCCCCCACTATGTAGAGGTATATATATATATATAGATCTATAGTGGTAGCGTAGAGTAGCTATGATAGTTTCCCCATCCCTACAACAACCGGGTTGGGTCACACAATGTTTGCCATCTACCGTATGGCTCAAGTGCGCAAAACAGCTGGCGCGCTTGGTAATGCCAACGGGTAAGGGCGGATTGGATACCCTTAGGGCCTCCGGTTTTCCCCCCGTTTCTCTAGTTATCAGCCGTATAGGCATAGAATCTTTTTGGGTATCTAAGCCGTCCTGAACTCGATTAGGCCCCATTCAAACTTCGCCTCGTTCATTGCTCTTGCATGCCCGCAGAAAGTGCCGAAGAGGTCGCTGCTGATCACAGCGCGACTGAAACTGTAACTCCAGCTGGAGGTACCGAAGTAGCTGCGCCAGCAGAAGAGGTTGATCAAACAGATCCCTTGCCTGCTGAACCGGCTGCGGAGGCTACCGAAAGTTGGGCGGACTGTTCTGAGGCTATTCAAGCGCCCGTGCCGACAACTGAGACTCCATCCGTTGAAGTGAAGGAGGAAGAGATCGAGGTTGAACAGGCGCAGACACTTGGTGCAGTTTTACACACAATTGGGATTTCTGAGGTGGTCGCTGACGAGCCCGTCGCGACGGAGGTGACTTCAAGTTCTCACTTGTCAGGTCAAGAATTTTTGCAGACAGCTCCAACTGAGGCAAGTGAAGAAACTGAGGTGCCCGCAGTAGCAGCATTTGCCGACCTTGATCAGACCCCTTCGACGCCATCTGAGGAAGTCCCGGCAGAAGCCATTGAATCCGCCGAGATTGAAACAACCAATCCTGTAGGTTTGGAAGAAAGTGCAGTTGCTGCCGATATTGTTGTAGACGCATCCGACACACTTGCATCCGGACCTGAAGTCGCTGAGCCAATCGCGACTGCCCCTCCTACGACCCACAACCTCGTAGCTCCGGGGGTAGAGGTCGGACATTCTCCGTCTGCACCCTCCCGTCGTCCAAGGGTCCGTTCATCTCGGGGTGGCCAGACCACCCGCTGGCAAGAGGCCCAGAGGGAGTGGTACAACGATTTTGACGAGTTTAGGTACGGGCTCTACGAACACTCAGGCGGTGACGCATATCGAGGTTTTTGGCTTAGAAAATGTAATCTCCAGGAAGGAGACAGGGATCAGCGTTGGTTCATTGCTCTTTTCCCCGGGATCTTAGATTTTCTTGGCATTGAAGAAACCTTGGCATTAGCATATTTTCTTTGGACACCCTATCAAGAGTGGGTCTGGCGTAACTGTCTTGATCGCCGCACAGGCTTGGCTCACGGTAGAGCGGTTGTGGAAGCTGACAATACACCCCCGAGAAACATTATCAATCGGGCTGTTCTTGGTGACGAACTGGGATAGGTGTTATAGATACCAGGGAGTGAATCAGCAACCTTTGCCGAAAACTCCAAAGAGGCCTGCTGTCCCCAAGGACGCGGCACAAAGAGCCGTCGTGCGGCAGACGCTGATCAACCGTCCTCAGGCTGGATACCATCACTAAGGTCGCTGGAACATCCGCCACAACCGCGTGCAGCTCCAACTAGGCCACGTGCATCCGAACCTTCATCAGGGGTCGCTGTCTCCGGACGCGATGCAGTGTCAAGTTCCACAGCTGCTGGTGCATCCCCAAAAGTTTCAAAAGAGACTCCAAAAGTTGCCCCCCCAAAAGCATTTCAGGAACCCACTGTTAACCTTGCTGAAAAGTTTGGACAGCCAACTCCCCCAAGTCATCCACCACCCGGTCATTTAGTTGAGTCAGGTAGTGCAGGTCCACCGCCACCAGCTAAAGGACCACCCTTACCACCACCTCAAGAACCACCGCCAACTAGAGAAGAGCTCGCTGCCAGAGCTCCTCAACAGCCGGCGCGAGAGGTAGTGACTACTAATCCTGAGCCCGAGGATCCCAACGATCCAGACGAGCCACAGGAGGAGGAAGCAGGTGATCAAGAGGAAAGGGAGGAGGAACAACCTTTAGAAGAGGACTTGGAGGAGGAGGCTGAGCCACGCTCGCCTCAGGAAACGGGAGAAGAGGAGGCTGAGCCTGGCTCGCCTCGGGAGCCGGAGTTTCCAGATTTTAGCTCTCTGCGGACCCGCAGTCAAAAGCGGCTGCACTCCCGTCAGCCCCCAGTGCTGTTGAGGCTTCTCACAAGACAACAGCGAGAAGACCTTGAGCTGAGGCAAACCTTAGATCGTGCTGCAAGGGAGATCCGAGCTTACCCAGCCACTGGCGTATCCCGTCGTGGTGTGGTACTTCAACCAGCTGTACCTGGATATCCGGAGACTCGAATAGACAGCACCGGCACGTGGGCTAGGATCGCTGGACCACTGGTCGCGATCAGTGCGAGGGTAGGGACAACTCAATACGCCCTCCCCACAGGCGAAGAATTAGATTACTCAGAAGTCTATTCATTGCCAGACGCGCAGTGGCGCAACCCCCAACTCACTCGTGGTTCAATTGTTGTAACAGATACTCTCCAACGTCAGGACATCATCAGTGTAACAGTTGACAACCCCGATACCGAGTCCGAAGGGGTAGAATCACCTCGGCACGCTCGAAGGAGGTTCGATGAAGTAGGACATCAGTTGCTTGCAAGGGCCCGTGGAGGAATTCCAATTGAAGCTCCGATTGAAATTGAACATCTACCTCAGCGACATCCACCAAGAGCTGCGGCAGCTGAGCCATTGCCAAAGCGACAAAAAGTCAACATAAAATTATCCAAAATAGATAAGGGCCCCACTAGATCAGCCCCTGTAACTTCACCAAAAGCAGCATCCACTGAACAAGCCGAGTCCAGAGCAGCCTCAACATCTTCATATATAGATCTCTTCGTGCGGCCACCCCGCCCTGGAGGACTGAAGCTCCAGAGGTCGCTGCGGATCGCGCGACAGGTGGTGGTGAACGTTCAAGGACGCCAGGATCTCATTGGGACTACCCTGAATATCAGCCTGAGGAAACACTTCGACCACCCTCAGCGGACAGCGTAAAAAGCACACACATCCGGAGTGAAGCTCACAAGAGCACGTGAAGGCACTGCTGTAGCTCCTCCCAAGCGGAGCTCAACTGCACCTGGAAGGGGTACAAAGGGGGCCTAGTGCTCCCAGCACGCCTCGGGTAGCAGAACTCGAACTCCCTTTGCCCCAGTTGCACGGAGACACATTCCGCGCAGGGCAGGCTCGACCTGCACCGGTTCCTCCAAGTAGAGAGCAGCCCGCTCCTACCCCTGGTAGGCCAGTAGCTAAGGGTCCTAAACCTCAAGGTTTTAAGAACCCTCCACCTTTTAGGAATCCTCCAAAGGGTGTGCCTGCTGCAGCCAAAGCACCGGTTCCAGAACCGACCAATCCTCCATCCACCACAGGATCAAGCGGATTAGCGCCTACCACCACTGCCTTCTGAGGGGTCGTCTGGGCGTCGCCCGCGACATTACGGGCCGCAGCTTCAACAACCAGTGCAACTTGTGTCTCGAGTGATTCCAGTTGAGCAGAACTCTATAAGGGTTTGTCTTGATTGGCACGACACCCTCGACCACGCCCGCACCTCTATCAATTTGTTCGGGATATAGTTCGGTGTGCCAACAGCCAGGTAGAATTCCACATAGTATCCTACGCTGGTCAATCTAAGCTGCAGACACTTAAGGACGAGGCCGAATACCTGATTGACGATCTAGTCAGTCACGGACTTCCGTTTCGTGAGATCCACTTCGCAAACCGGCCTTGTGGCCCTGTAGGCAAAAACAGTGTTTTAGTTGCGCTTCGTGCACACTGCCTGGTCGACGACCGCAGGGACATTCTCAACGAAGTCTCCAAGACAGGCGCTACAACTATTGTTAGCCAAGGAAAAAGGAACACAGAGTTGGTGTGGACTTACGATATCATAAGGTGGCTCCTTGACGAAGGTACCGACAACATCCTTAGAAACAGAGTAGCCCAACCGCTCAGGCAAGAACAATTTTTACCCGAGTGGGGCGGCAGCCGCTGACCTCACTGGTTCAACAATTGACAGTCCTTCGGTAGCTGAGCTTGCTCGCTACTCGTTTTGGTTTGTCTTTGTCTTTTCTGGTGTTTGTTGCCGCTTGCAGCATCACCCAACATCCGTGCCTGTAGGCATTTGCACAGTTTTGCACTTTGTTGATTCAATATCCAACTACTTGTAGAGCTTTTTACTTGGTTGATTTGACATTGTGCTTTTGGCCTTTCTTTGTCTGTTCTAGTCCAACTGCCTGGGGACGTTTGAGCTAAGCTCGCTTTGGACCAACTCGTGCCCGCTGATCTGCAAAGGGTTAATGTTCCTTTGGGCAAGATGGCTTCCAGTATTTCTCCACCTGATGACCCTAGTAGTTCGGCTAGTAGGTCTAGGAGTAGTCCCGATGATCATCACCATAACCCCAATGTTCCACGAGGTCATGCTGCTACCACTACGTTAGTTCCCCGAAGAACTCAACAAATGCCAATCCGTAGGGATGCCATGCCGGTTGAAGTTGAGGAATCATCTGATACTAGCCTGGAAGCATCTGGTCATGGTAGGCATAGGCAACAGCATGCAAGGGGTCCGTACCCAGGTAATACACCAAGAATGGATATTTTGATAGATCTTAGTGCAACTCAAGCTTCTTTTATTGCGGGCGCAGCTGTTTCCTCAGCGCACCAGGCCGCTAGTGTAGCAGACCATGCTAGTATACTGTTGCCCTTCGTTCCCAATTAGAAGCCCGCCAAGCCAGTTTAGTCATCGCACAGCAGCAATCCGACTTTCGTCAGGTCGCTGCAGCAATGCGCGACGCTGCCACAACGGCCATCTTGCACAACCAAGAGGAAGCTGAAGCGGCTCTGGCTGAACGGGACCGGGTTCGGAGTTGTTTGAACATAATTTAGCCCAACAAACTCAGCAAATGATTTGGGGGGTCATGCAACAGGCAGAGCAGGAAGTCTTGCTAGGCAGGCGGCTATGCAGATAGAAGCTCAACAGTACTTAGAATCTAATCTTAGGCCACTCCAAGATAGAATCAATGTGGGTTCATGAGATAGCTGAAAGGGATTCTAGGATCATGAGATAGCTGAAAGGGATTCTAGGATTGCTCGCCTCGAGCAACAGCTTATTCAAGCTAGGCACCAACAACGTTGAACAAGCTGATGACTTTGATTTGTTTGTCGGTCATAATGCGGCCCCGACGCACAACTGCGGAGCGCGTGTACATGATCAGCAGATGTTTCATTCCTCACACAACCGTCCAGTCTCCTTGCAAGGGGTCGCAAATCCAGCAGTCACAGATGTTTCTACCCCCAAGGCTTCTGTCGGTCAATCGTCTCATGAAGTCGCACAAAATGTTGTTCCAGGTGTTCCACAGTCTTTCCGTCCTCTGGGTTTTACACCCATGTCTGTAGTGGCGAGCCCCCAGCATGCAGGGTTGACAACTGTTGCCAACTTCCCCCACGTCATCAAATGCCATGGTGCCTAGTGCTCCGGCTGCAAGCCGCTTGAATCCAACAGATCCAGCTTTGGTCCAAGAACTATTGCTTGAGATGAATAGAATGCGAAGCACCATAATGGCACAACAACAGCAGCTTCAACAGGTGCAACAACTACACCAAATTGCACAAGCACCCCAGCCAATGGCTCCACCTTGCACGCCTCCAAAGGGTGCTGCTTGTAGCGCGCCGAGCGTAAGATTTCGACCCACTAGTGTTGTAGTGTAGGCCAAGCTCCTCCACCACTTCAGGTGTTGCCTCCTGGATTGCCGCCACTTCCGTTGGCGCAACATTGTGCACAATCCCCACAGCGACCGCCATCCCATCATCACATAGGTTCAGCTAGGTCAGCAGATTCAGGTAGCTCAGAGTCTTCTTCTGACTCAGGTGCAGGCGCCTCAAGACGCACCCCATTAGTCCTCACGCAGTGTAGGGTTTGTGGACTGCCCCCACCTTACTATGAACCAGGTAGATGACTATAACCCCCAACCTCCTGTAGATTATGTCGAGCACGAAGAGGATACCATTAGGGTCAAGTCTTTGTCCGACATAGTCTTTCCAAACCCTCCAGATAACGCAGGACAAGCTAGGGGATACATCAACCAAGTTTTGATGGCAATTGGCAAGTTGCAGAAAACGCCCGGTAACGAAGTTTACCAGTGGGCGCAAGAGTGCTTAGTCTCGGATGAAAGCATCTTACAGGCCGACCCTCGCTATCCACGAACTGATCGTGAAATAGCCTCTAGATTATTGAAGACATGCCGCCGCGGTAGGTTCGGATTAATCTTTCAACAAATGGTCGAGGCCGAGCGCGCAGCCAGCGGGGCTATGCCCTGCGGGCGCGCGATGCTGCGCAAAATCTTAAAGCATGTCCAACTCGAAAGGGATAGGATAGGAATGTTAGGAGAGCGCAATCTTTTGTCTTTGAAGGTCGCAGGCAACACTGTAGCAGACCTTGAGGCATTTAGAGACAAGTACATCTATGTAATGTCAACCATCCCCATAGAGGATTTGCCGCGACAACAGACATTGTTTAATCATTTCATCGACGAGCTTGAGCGCAATGCAGTAATGGCCCCAAAAGTAGTGAAAGCTAGGGAAGCCCGACTAGATAGCCATCGTCGCACAAACGACTGGTTATGGTCTCAGGTTGATCCAATTGGACCAGCAGAAGCGTAATCGCCAAGAGTTTGATAAACAATTGAAACTGAAGCCTGCTGTGGGTTACTCCGGTACTCACGCGGCCCCCGATATACCATCGCTGGTGCCCCTGCAACAAATGCAGCCGCTAAGCCCAAAGCTCAGCCCAAGACCAAAGCACCAGGGGGGGACAATCCTAAGAACACACCAAAGAAGGAAGATGTTAAGGCAGCACTTGCGCCCAAGGCAAAGCCCAAAGGTAAGCCCCTGCCCAAAAGCGCCTCCGCCCAAAGCCAAGGGCAACACGACCCCGCGCGGAGAAGAAGCCAAAAAGGTAGCTAAGATGCCCGCTGCTGAAAAGGCTAGAACTCCATGCATGTTCTACGCGTACAATGCGTGTAAGGCTAAGTCGTGTTCCTTCCTTCACTCAGAAACCAACAAGTACAAGGGACCGCCTCCTAGAGCGCTAGGTAAAGCTAAGGCTACTGCCAAAGCGTCTGCTAGTATGGCCGCGGTAATTGTCCCAGAGGTCGCTGCTGATAGCGCGNGGACCGCCTCCTAGAGCGCTAGGTAAAGCTAAGGCTACTGCCAAAGCGTCTGCTAGTATGGCCGCGGTAATTGTCCCAGAGGTCGCTGCTGATAGCGCGACTTGCCCAACTATCAATGCCATGCCGATGAAGGCGTCCAAATCTATCCCATGGCTTTGGGACACCGCCGCAGGTCGCCACTTGATAGGACGTCAAGCATCTGCAACACTCACCCAACCCCGTTGCTTTTGCTACTGGTGGAGGCAGCCAGCCTGGCCAGGATAGTATTGCCTTTGATGGTAGTCGCATCTTAGAAGGGGAAGAAGTGTATGTCCTTAAANGTTGCTTTTGCTACTGGTGGAGGCAGCCAGCCTGGCCAGGATAGTATTGCCTTTGATGGTAGTCGCATCTTAGAAGGGGAAGAAGTGTATGTCCTTAAAGAGTGTCCCCCAGCTCAAAGTATCGGTAAAACGGTCATAGATAAAGGGTACATGTTTGTNTAGTCGCATCTTAGAAGGGGAAGAAGTGTATGTCCTTAAAGAGTGTCCCCCAGCTCAAAGTATCGGTAAAACGGTCATAGATAAAGGGTACATGTTTGTTTGGGATCCCCGTGAAAGTGTTCCTTATCTTGTAGCTCCCGAAAATATCAACAGATGTAAGATGAAGGTCCCTAGGAATGCTAGGATCTGCGCATCCAGAGTGGTTGAATATGTTGCCCAGTATGATGAAGAGCTGACCCCACGCACTTTTGTTCCCACTGAGCGTCTCGCTCCTGTGTCCACAGCTGTGCCAACCGCCCTATTCTGAGGAATCTGCTGCTGAGGAAGATGACCCCAATGACCCGGGTTGTGCTCCCAGTTTTGCAGGTAGTGATCTCCCGTCTCTAGATGATGTAGAAGAACCCGCACCTGTCTTACCTCCTGTTGAGGACGCTGCCGAACGCGCCAAGGATGTGCCGTTTCCCAAAGAGGGGGGTATTGCGTCACCCTCAACGCCAAAACCAAAAGCCCGATCAGTCTACATCACTGTAGATCG
Source organism: Symbiodinium sp. clade C Y103 (assembly GCA_003297045.1). Classification (NCBI taxonomy): domain Eukaryota; class Dinophyceae; order Suessiales; family Symbiodiniaceae; genus Cladocopium; species Cladocopium sp. clade C. The sequence continues at coordinate 85,842 of BGPT01002299.1, read as the reverse complement.
CATCTTGAAAGTCAAGGACACCCCAGGATGCGATGCATGTCTAGGACGCGCCCGCTTCCACACTGAAACGCGCCGTGCCAGGTTCTCAAAGTTGGTAGAGGAAGAAAAAGAAGCAGAAAGAGCAAAGAAAACACCCGCAGCAGACATCCCCAGCGAAATTGAGATAGGAGATGAGGATGCTGAAGCTCACGCTCGCATTTTTCTAGGAGAAGAAGCTTCTGATCCAATGCCATCACGCTTGTCCCCTGATGAGGAAGCTCTTTATCATAGCATGTGTGGTGATGACCCCATGGGAGTCCTCCTCCTCCAGCGTCTTCTGCTAGTGTTTCTGGTGTTGCTATTCTTCCCCAAGCCGCTCACAGATGTTCTGATCTTTGTAGAGAGACGTAGAGAGTCTCTTCCTGTGTTTGGTTCTCAGCCCGTGCCAGCGTGCCCCGCTGCCAGCCGACCACGTGGTCGCGACAATCGCAGAAGTCGGAAGGCTGCCAAGAAGGCTCAAAAGCCTAATGCTAAACCCACCATGTTTGAGTTTGCTTGTTCCTCAGATTCTCAGATGGGTTTCACCAACGAACAGTATAGCATCAATCATATTAGACTTAGTAGGGACAAGATAGATTTAGGAGACGAGTCGCAGTGCGAACAGCTCGACTACCAAATAGACCAAGCAGCTGAAACCACGCACCCCCACACCTGTGGGCCTCCATCCCTTGTGCATGTGGTTCCCCTTCCCAGTACATCAATAGGAAGAGAGGCGGCGCCGCATTCATTAGGAAGCCGGCGCGACAAATCAAAGAGTCGAAGCACCTGTTTTGTAGTTTCACTAAGAGAGCTCGTAGGGTCCTAGATTTAGGGGGGGCTGTGACCTTTGAATGGCCCCGTCCCTGCACTGGATGGAAACGTCCAGATGTAGCATCCTTTTTCGCAGACCATCCAGAGTTTATCGAAGTAGACTTCGAGGGTTGCACCGTAGGACTTAGGTCGAAGGCAGGTTCCCCACTTAAGAAACCTTGGCGACTCAAGACCAGATTCTCCCAGGGTAGCTGAAGCCTTCAGCACCAAAAGGTGCAAATGTACAGAACCTGATGAAAGATGTGAGGGAGCTGAGACTACTCGCTCTGCTATGTACCCACCTGAAATGACGCAGTTAATAACCGAGGCCCTATATCCCTCCAAGACCGCCCAGCAGTCTGTCCCCGCAATGCCTTGCAGACCCGTGTCGCAAGAACCACAGCCACATAGGGAGATAGAACAACATTTAAAGCACATATCCCCATTAGCTGGTTTTGAAGATTTAGCTATGGCAGTTGAGTCCGATCCGACCGCTAATAGGATAGTAGCAGAACTTTTAGACCATGAACAGTTGCTCGCGCAAGCCTTTTAAGTTGGAAGACCCAAAAGCTCCAACCCCCGAGGTGCAGGCAATGGTCACACAGCTGTTATCTCGTGCCGAGATGTTGTCTAATCCCAAAGCGCTTGAAGCAATTCGCGCTGAGGCTGAAGGTTTAGTCAAAGCAGGGACCTGGGATCTGTACGCGAAAAGGAAGAGGTTCGCAAGGAAGCCAAAGCCTCCGGCGTTTCCGTACACTTCGGCCAGCTGATGACGATAGCCTCCATAAAGTTTTATGAGCTTGCTGAGCATCTCCATAAAATGAAGGGGCGTATCGTGTATCGCGGCGACTGCGCCCAGGATGAACACGGTGCGGCAGCCGTATACCAGGAGTTAGGCGCCAGTCCGACATCCGTGCAGGGTCTTAACGCGTGTCTTGCATATGGGTCGCTGCCGGGTAACCGCGCGACGGCTGCTGACGCTGTAAAGGCCTATGTGCAAGCTTTGTTGTCTTCTAAGTATAAGACCTGGACCGAGCTTCCCCCGGAACTTAGACCCAAGTACTGGAAACAGCAATTCGTTAGACCCGTTGTCCTTTTAATCAAGGCCCTTTGCGGTCATCCTGATGCAGGAGGATTATGGGAGCAACATCTTCAGGAGATCATTCATAAGTTAGGAGGTCAAGAGGTCCCTGAGTTCCCCGGTAACTTTTGGTTCCCCGACACCAAACTTCTTTTATCAACCTACGTAGATGAGGTCCGTCTGACCAGCATGATGCCTTCTGGGCAAAGCTGACCTCCGTAGTTTATATTGAACCTCCAGAACCTATCTATAGAATCCTTGGTAGAAATCATGTTGTCACCCAGTTGTCCCAGACCGTAGGTCATGAAAAGTGCGCAGCCTTTATGTCCCAACAGGGTATGGTTTTCGATATGGCAGACTACGCCCAACAGACTTCTAAGTTCAAGCATGCAGCGACTCCCTTTCCACCGGAAGGTTCCATATCCCAGGAGGATGAGGAAGCTAGAGGTGAGCCTGCTTCAAACGCGTGTAAAATACTTATGAAAGCATTCTGGTTGGGTAGGATAGCACGCCCCGATATAGTCAAGCCTATAAATGATCTAGCGACCAAGGTGCAGGCCTGCTCCAGGGGGGACGATAAACGTCTACTTCGACTTATCCAGTACATAGCATCGACTCCTCACTATCGGTTGGTAGGTTCCATTTAGGATTCTCCAGATGATCTTGAACTCCGTCTGTATGTAGATGCCGACTTCGCCGGTGATAAGTCTACTGCACGGTCCACCTCCGGAGGTTTCCTTGTCCTTGCTGGTCCTAAGTCGTTCTTTCCCCTAGCCTGGGTTAGTAAAGGCCAAACGTCCACATCTAGATCAACAACTGAGAGTGAGGTGATTAGCTTAGCGCATTCCCTCTATCAGGACGGCTTACCATCTCTTCAACTATAGGAGCTGATGTTAAACCGCTCCGTAACCCTCAAGGTGTATGAAGATAGTCAAGCAACAATGCTTGTGGTGAAGAAAGGATACAGTTCCAAACTTCGTCATATCACACGCACCCACAAAGTAAATTTGTCTTGCTTAGCTGAAGTGTTCAGGGACGACTCCGCTGTCCTAGAATACATGCCCACCGATGAGCAAGCGGCGGACATCTTTACGAAAGCTTTACCTCCGCATAAATGGGCGGCAGCACTTACTCTTTTAGGGATTCGTACTGACCTTCCGTTAGATCTAAAGGCCTAGATTATGCATAGCCCGCTGTGACCCCGTACCCACAATGTACAGTAAGGCCCCATATCTATCAACTATAGATATGGTGTAACAGTCTTAGGTAGATAGGTAGTTTCCCCATCCCTACAACAACCGGGTTGGGTCACACAATGTTTGCCATCTACCGTATGGCTCTAAGGGCGGATTGGATACCCTGAGGGCCTCCAGTTTTCCCCCCCGTTTCTCTATAGTACATCACAACAAACGACAATTACATCACAATACATCACAATGCAACAGTCATGGCTATTCATGATGCTCGTCGGCAACCTGGCAAAACACATGCCTGATTTGGATGACTCTGGATGACCCTTTGATGCGTTTGATGCGTTCGCCCAGCAGTTTTCTGCCAGGATTCGCATCAGCCGGGGGAGTGTGCCCTGTGTCTTGACGAGTACTCTGCTGGCGATTGCGTGACGAGGTTGACGTGCTTCCACGCCACTACGCTTCAGATTCAGATGGAAAGATGCCATGCCTCGTTTGATTTCGGTAAAACGACGTGGAACCAGAATCGCGAGATCTTCAGTGCTTAAGACGGTTAAGGTTGCGTTTCTGTATTTTTTTTGTTGGGCTACATGTTGGGTTACCTGTTGGGCTACCGTTTCTCTGATTGCGAAATGTTTTCTCATGTGAGTTCCCACCGAGGCCTTCCACAAGTCGTGCCTGGATCCGTGGCTCGACAAGAGCCCCACATGCACCCTGGTCGGCAATAGGGGTGAGAGAGATCAAAAGACCCAAAACATCCACATAGTATCCATATAATGAGATATCCATGACATATCCATGACATATCTATGTTATGCAGGTGTTTTGAGTGCAGTTTGCAGAGATTGTTCCATGTGTTTTGAGTGTTTTGTCGCAGTTTGCATTTGCTGAGGTCCATCATGCAAGTTCGATCTGCTGTCTGAGATTCACGGAATGTAGAAACTTCTTCAGGAAATGTAGACACTTTGCCCCTGGCTGTGCAGTTCCAGGGTGGGGCTTCTCAAAGCAGAGAGCGCCATCGATGCAAAGTTGTGACTGAGAGACGCGTGAAAAATTCCAAGTCCACCATTCAGGCTCTGCATCTACAAGAAGCAAGATAGGGTGTGTTTTTGCAAAGGCCAGAAGCCGTTTTAAGTGGAAGTGTGGATGCAGAATCAAGATAGTCGAGCCAATCTCAATATCACTTCGAAGGAAAAGATTGGAAAAATAATCCACACGAACAGCCGTTGGATAGAATAACAGAGTGCCGACATCACTGGTGCACTTGGTGCAGTGTTTTTGGAGCTGTGTGGCTCAACACCTTCCTGGGTGAGCTGGATCAGGCTGCAGCCTGCTCTCAGGACCGAAAAAATCTGAGGTTCTTGAAGTCTTGTTGATTGACCTGAAGCTATCTGAAGCTATCCTGAAGCTAAGAAGAGTCTGGGGAAAACACCTCCTTGGCCCCGGGCCTGCATTATATTTTTTGGTCCGAAGGATCCGAAGGATCGATTGTATCTGCTTTTGTCCCATCAGATTGTCAAACACCCCAGAAACTGAAAGAAACAAAGGTTCGTATCACTTCCCCATGATTTTTACGAAGATCATTGCATTCTGGACCCTTCCTTTGTGGCTCAACCTGAGTCTTCCAGGAAAAGATGAAGGAGACCTCTACCTATTTGAAGGCCTAGCGGCATAGTACCACCAAATTGTAAGTCTAGTGTTTTACTATTTGCGTGGAGAACGAAGAGGAACTTGCAAAAACTTGATCCTTTACGTTTGTAGTCATTGGTAGGCATGTATCGGATTCGATGGCAATTGACGCAGCTTGATCTCATCTTCACTGGATCAGATGAAGTGTGACAAACTGGAACAGATTCTAAGTGCTTGATGAAATTGTTGATGCAATTTATTGATGCCTCAATGTCTCGGTATGTCTCGGTTGTGTATTCTCGCTTGTGCTCTCAGAACCGGGCGAGCGTCCTTTTCGGACGTCCAAGTTTTCATGGACGGCAGCCAGCAGCAGGCTGGATTCTGAGATGTGTTGAACAGCATTGAACAGCTGGGTGTTTTCAGTTCTCAGAAATTGTTTTGATTTCTTTCAATTCTTGAGTTGCTTCAGTAAATCAAGCTTAATCAGTTATCGTCGACACCCAGAGTCAAATGAGCAAACTCACATGTGCCCCGGCTGTGTTTCCATGACTGCCAGCTGCGACTTCGGAAGCTTCGTGCTTTGATGCGTGCGCCCGGCAGTAAACCGCCATGGGATGCCATGGGTGGCAAAACCTGTTTCCCCCTGGATTCCACGAAAAAGATCGAAGAATCATGAGTAAATGTAGTACACAAAAAAACATGGATCAAAATTCACGCATATTCATGCAATGTGCGCTGAACCGTCATCAACAGTCTTTCCAAAAAAGTTCCAATAAAAGAGGAAAAGCATGGCAATGAACGGCAAAGCACTTCCTCTTTGCCCAGCCCACCTGCCAGTTGCTTCAAGATGGTCCTGGGCTATCCGAGCGTGAACAACAAGACGGCGGTAAGCACATATTACCCAGAGAAAAAGGCGTGGTGGTGAATCCAGTGCTGAACTTGGAGAAACGGCAAAGGGGACTGGACTGTAAAATTGTCAGTGTCCTATTGAATGATTGAACAACAGGCAATTTCGAAAAGTTGCTGGTGCTTTCCATTCGAGCGCGTTGGGGGTATTTTTTTGTCTTGTTTTTTGCTTTTGTTTAAACACCCAAGAGAATACCGAAGACACTTGAAAGCATGGGATGATATTTGAAGCACGCATGACAAATTCAGACAAATGTCATGATAAAATGACACAATGAAACCCGGACACTCATTTTTGTGATGAGATGTCACACACGCACACACTGATGATAGAGATAAACTCTATGCGAAGTTGAGGTAGTACATGCCTTGTGGATTCTTAACCTGAAGAAAGCAGCCTGAGTATACGGAACATGATACATCTAGATGGGGTTCTCAGCTTAGCCCCTTGATATCTCAGAATTCACAGGTACGTCTGGATGGCCAATCCAGATATCCCACTCTGTGACCTAGCTTCGTTGAACTGGGTCAGTCACAGAGTGCTCAGTTCCCCTGTGTCTGGAAAAACAAGATAAATTCAAGATCACATTGCAACGATACTGTAAATTCTATACCGCATGATACGTAGCGGTTTTCACACGCACACACAAGCCCTCACTGAGGGCACATCTTTTCTGCCGATGAGATGAAAGTCACAAGTTGCATCCAGAAGATCAACTAAATCTTGCTATAGGCATGAAAAGAAAGACTCACTTGTCCACGACTGGCGTATGTATGAAAAAGTTCATAGAAAGTCATCAAAGAAGGAATAGGAGTGGCGTCGAACAACTGAAGGCCAACAGAATGATGTGGAACTACATAACGGAATGCACTCTGCAAATGATCAAAAACTCGTGTGCACAGGTAGAAAACGGTATAGCATTCCAAATGGGAATAAGAGATCGAAACTACACACTGTTCATCAGCGGGAATAACAAGGGAAGCCGGAAGTAAAGATTGTATCAAATGAAAGTAAATCTGAAATTGAAGCACAGCTGTCCCAACCACAACTTGCGCTTCACGTCGAGCACTTGGAATCGTAGACAAATCGATCAACGAAGCATGATCTCTTGGGGCAGCGGACTGTGATTCACGTACACTGGTGTTTGGTCGTTCGATCGTTCGTTCAGTGACCGTCGTAGGGATCCGGGCCGATGTATCATGAATGTTCAACAGCTCTGGATGATCACGAGAACGAGATCGAGATCGTATGGGCTCCATCCGAACAACATCACTGTCAAATGGACAAGTGGCCCAACGTTCAAGATTGAAACTGAGATCCTCAAGTGTCGGTATAGAAGAAAAACGCGAATTGGAGGGTTTGATGCTGAAAGAAAAAGGACAGAGTGAAAATTCACCTGCACATGAGCAAAGGATCTAAAGAACATGCAAAGTAGCAACTGGTTCCAAAACGTAGTGCAAAATTAAGAAATGACAATCAAGCACAATCAAGCACAAGTAATCGTATCGAATAACGGATTGAGAATTGAAAAACGGTGCTGTACGGGAACATATGACTAACAATCGGTATGTAGCAATAGCACGCAACTTATATGTTTGCTGCTGCATACCAAGTACTAAAATCTGTGAAACTGATTGATGAGGATGTCGGGAATGAAAGGCAGGTGTAAACATCTGAGGATGTTGACGGCATACAATGGCCAACAAGTCCTGAATCTGTGCGATTTGTAACACAACAGGCCACACATTGAGTAAAATCAAGCGGATCCGTGGTAAGATACCGGACGAGCTCGCCTTGGTAGTGCTGACGCTGGTCTCAGATCTGAAAGTCGTCTCAGTCGGTTGAACGTACGTGACAGTCCTTTGCAAAGTATTGACATTGTACCCCAGCATTTCGGAACCAGGAACACTTTCCAGTAATATAGGCGATGTATAGAATGTGAGTTTCCACAATAACTCTAATTCAGAATTCCAGTAACCAGCAGGAATCAGCAACGACCGATTGTCAACGTAGCGATGGAAAACATGGAATTGAAGTTGAATTGTCAATGTAGCGATGGAAGAACATGGAATTGAGTTTGAATTGTGGAAAGCCAGACAAAAATGTATGTTCACGAAGTAAAACAACAGAAGAGCAGAAAAGCAAAAAATGGGGGCCCATTGGCTCCCCAAGCTTGCGCCACGATGCTGCAAACAGGTGGATAAACCCGTAGTGAAATAACTATGTTGTAACAGAAATTGACAAATAGGAATGATGCCCCAGAGGTGTAGAGATCGATACAATTAGGTCAGTCCCCAAGGTGTAGAGATCGATGCAATTTGGTCTGTCCACGCCATTGTCCTCTAAACACCCGCAGAGTGCGTTCAGTCTGACGAACATGAGCTTGCAATAAGAATCAGCTGTTTGAGAATGAAGGTCCGTGGGCCGATGAACTGCGAACTGAATAGAATCGATGGTCCGACAATATTCCACTGGATTGTAAATGCAGCAATGTCAGTCTGTTTGAGTTCCAGATCTGTGTCGTCAACAGTGTGAAACACCTGAACAATTTCGTCCATAAGTAGTCACATCATTGCCATGAACAGAACGAAAGCAGTGAAGAAAAATTCCGGAAAGTGGCATAGGAGAAATGTGAGCAGGGGGGTCTGATGTCAAATTTTATCTCCTGAAGCGATCTGAGGGCAAAACAGAATTCTGACCCGTACGTTCATTAACAGATCCAATTAAGGGCGGTGCAGCAACACCCGTCGAAAGACCATGATCGATCGTATCATCTAAGGTTGGAACTCGTTGTCTTTTGGACCGTCCGTCGGTAGAGACATTCAAAAGGTCCGAGCTGACTTGATGACTCCGAGAAGCTAAGTGCCTAGCAGTTCTTCCGGAATCACGTGACATCAGAGACTCTTGGGCATTTTCGGCATTTTCTAAGGGCCGAGCGGAACGTCTGGACTCATGCATTGACGAAGCTATATGTACTGTTGCTGAAACTGTAAGTTCTGAACTTGCTGAGTTTCAGTATCGATCACCATTCGCACTAAATTCTGAGCATCTTGAAGGTTGTGATGATGAATCTTTTATGTCTCAAACTGTCCAGAGATTTCCAACATGGCAGAAGAACTGGATGAGGTAGTAGCTGAAAGTTGTTGACTAACAGGAGTTGCCCAGCTTGGAGGAGGAACAGGACTAGGAGGACAACGAGACTTCGGATATGTCGCAGGAGTACCATGAGAGCCCGACATGGCGCAAAAACAAAATTGAAAATTGAAAGTGTGAAAAGAAGCAACTAAAGGTCCATGAGTTGTCCAAAGAACTGAACATGAGACCAAAACGATAATGCAGTTCTGAGGATTCCGACCCAATGTAGGCATACGAAATCAAGTAGAGATCAAGCAAAGTTTCTTCATTATAGCTTACTGGCCATACGGCCGATTCCTGGCCATCCGGCCTGCTGCTGTCGTGTGACGTGTTACTGTCCTGTGACTTTATATCCAATGCTGAAAGATTCTTACATTCCGGCCTTAAGCCAATTCATACATGAATGAATACCTTTCGAATTCCTGGGTGTTGCGCACCCCACTTTGCTTACCGGAAGGCCCGTACCAATTCAATGCAGGTCACAAAACCCGCAGACGGCGCGCGCAAGTCAGTGCGACTGCGCCCAAACACGCTGATGATAGAGATAAACTCTATGCGAAGTTGAGGTAGTACATGCCTTGAGGATTCTTAACCTGAAGTAAGCAGCCTGAGTATACGGAACATGATACATCTAGATGGGGTTCTCAGCTTAGCCCCTTGATATCTCAGAATTCACAGGTACGTCTGGATGGCCAATCCAGATATCCCACTCTGTGACCTAGCTTCGTTGAACTGGGTCAGTCACAGAGTGCCCAGTCCCCCTGTGTCTGGAAAAACAAGATAAATTGAAGATCACATTGCAACGATACTGTAAATTCTATACCGCATGATACCTAGCGGGGTTCACACACACACAAAATTCATGCTTGGTTTCCCCCCCAACCCCCCTCCCCCTTTAGATTCTTGGCAAGACCTTACCAAGCACTTAGTAGCCACTCAGCCTTGGGGAAGCTCTCATTATATAAGCAAATCTCTCTACAAGGCTTAGCAAGCGATTGCCTAACCAGCAAGCTGGTATAGAAAATCCTCACAAAGCGCTTACTAGGTGCTTACTGAGTGCCTACTAAGCGCTTGCTAAGACCTTGGAGAGCCTCGCAAGTGAATCAAATCATTGCCAAGCTTGCCAAGCATTGACACTTAGCGAGCTTATTGACAAACATGTTCAGGGGGATGGGGGTTGGGGTGGGCTTGAAGCCAACCATGAAAAACACCAGTTTTGTCACGACAACGTCAACGTCAACACGTCCTGTGACGTGTCTCGGGAGGCCTTGGGTCCTTTGCCTCCACCGCGGCAGTGGGTGCGGCAGCTGGAGAACTAGAGAGAAACAATTTCTAAAACAGTGGAAATGTGCGGAAATTGCGAAGCCGTTGTTGAAATAGGTTGAAATTTTGGAAATATTACGAGCAATTGTGGAAATTGCAAATGGAATACCAATGGAATAGCTGTAGAGACCGCAATAGACTGCATATGGAGAGACTAATGGAGCAAATTGCAGCTGGATACCTCGTATATCTCCACCATGACCTACGAGATACTACGAGTTTAGCAGCCTCATGTAGTTTTTGTCTATTCGAAACAGATGACATTGAAACATTTTAAGACTTTAACGGGGTAGGTGGCGTGCCTACAGCGTCGTATGACTTCAGGAAATGGTTCACTGCTTGAACTCAACAAATATGTATAATATATCAGTATAGCATAGAGATATGAACGCAATAGGAAATGCTTTATCGAAAATAATCTTCATTAAGATCAGATCTTCGTTAAGTTTCACATAGTTTCGAGCATAGTTTCAGGCCTAGTATCATGCTTTTCTTGCTGACGATCTTGATTTTCGGTTTCGTCGCAGGCCGAGCTGCCGCCAGAGAAGAAGGGTGGGATCCAAGTAGAGGCGCTGGTGACCATGACAACTGACACACAATTGACAACGAAATCTTCACAAGGAATCGCACGGTCACCGTTTCACCGCGTCACCACCTGATATCGATGTGACGATGATGCCAGGTGGCGTCGCATGCCAAGGAGACGCCCAAGGGATGGATCAATCAGGTGGGGCCCACCTGGGGACGTCGCTGCACTGTTACAGTGGATGGAATGGGTGGAATGGATGGAGTGAAAAGGAAGGAGAAAAAGGGAGGAGAAAAGGCTTCCTCAGGCTGGTGCCTTCGGCGCCAGCCTGAGTCCCTAGCAATTCCCCAATGCAGCTTCCTCAGGCTGGTGCCTCAGGCTGGCGCCTTCAGCCTGAGTCGCCAGCAATTCCCCAATGAAGCATCATGTTTTAATTTTTAGCTTCCTCAAATTCAGCATCAAATTTTGTCTAAACCCTAAATTTTGCTTAACCTTTAATTCTGAGAATGAAAAGGGAGGAGAATTTGAGGAGAATGACTTGGCGCCGGTTTCTTCTGTGACACCCAGCAATTCCCCAATGCTTCCTCACGCTGGTGCCTTTGGTGCCAGCCTCTGCCTTCGGCGCCAGCCTGAGCCCCCCCAGCAATTCCTCATGAATGCTTCCTCCAATTCAACCAACACCAGCGCGAGTCTCTAGCAAGTCCCAATGCTTCCTCAGGCTGGTGCCTTTGGCACCACCCTGAGTCGCCAGCAATTCCCCAATCCTCACAGGGTGGCGCCTTTGGCGCCATTGTAAGTGTGCCAGCAATTCCCTGATGCTTCCTCGCACTGGTCCCTTGGCACCAGCCTCACCCGCCAGCAATCCTCAGCAATCCCCGAATCCTTAGGCTGGAGCCTTCAGCGCCAGCCTGAGTCCCGCGCTTCCAGCCTGAGTCCCGAGCTTCCTCAGGCTGGTTTCTCGCAACATTCTTTGCAATTCCGCAATGCTGCGTCATCCTTGCCTTCGAGCCCCCACTAATGCTACCTCAGGCTGGTGTCTTCGGCACCAGCATGAAGCCCCTCAGCAATTCCCCAATGCCTTTCTCATTCCCCAATGCCTTTCCCACACATTGAGGAAGCTCAGGCTCGTGCCTTCCGCAGCACCCTAACTCGCCAGCTCAGTCTCCCAGCAATGGCGCCTCCAGCGCCAGCCTTCCCACCAATTCCCCAAAGCTTTCTCACACTGCCGCCTTCCGTGCCAGCCCGAATCTCTAGCAACTCTTCAACTGCTTCCTCAGGCTGGTGCCTTCGGCTCCCTCAAGTCCCAGCAAGCCCCCAATACTTCCTAGTGCGGTGTATTCCGCCATCCCTAATGCTTCCTCAGCGTGAGTCGCCAGCCATTCCCCAATGCTTCTCTCACGTTGATGCCTTCGACGCCAGCCAGAATCCCCAACACTTCCCCAATGCTTCCTCCTCAATATTGGTCCAACAGCATGGGTGTGATCCGCAGCAATTCCTGAATGGCTGGCGCCTTCAGCCTGAGTCCTAGCAATTCCCCAATGCAGCAGCATGTTTTAACTTTTAGCTTCCTCAGGCTGGCCCCCACCAATTCCCCAATCCACCACTCTTCGACAGCCTAAAGGCATCCTCGGGCTGATGAGTTCCGCAGCAATGCTTGCCCTTACCAGCTTGAATGCTTGAGCCCCAGCCTGAGTCCCCCACCAATTCCCCAATCCTCAGGCTGGTCCCTTCGGTGCCAGCCTGAGTCCCTCAACAATTGCCCAATCCTCAGGCCCAGTGTAAGGGACTCAGTCCCCCAGCAATTTCCCAATCCTCATGCTTGTTGGTAGTTGCACGGGCTGGTGCCTTCGGCACCAGCCGGCGACTTAGGGGCCAGCCTGAGTCCCCAGCAATTCCCCAATGCTTGTTGGTAGTTTATGGGACCTAGGCTGGCCGAAGGCATCAGCCCGCGTAACTACCAACAAGCATTGGGGAATTGCTGGGGACTTAGGCTGGCCCCCAGCAATTCCCCAATGCAGCATCAAATATACATTAAACATGGTTCTATTCTGAAATTTTGTTTTTCCCGAAAGCTCCTGCGAAGGGTTTTTCCCAAAGAACAACTACCAAATTCATCTACATAACATCTCCTATTTACATCCTCATCACATACATATCATACAAATCATATACATCATCTACTTTACATAACATCTCCTACTCACATCATCATCACATATATCTCATACAAGTCATATATGCATCATCTATATCATCAACATGACATCATCACAAACACCTATTACAAATCATATCAATCATCTACATCATCAACATTTACATCATCTACTCAGGAGTTAATATTCAGGAGTTATACTCAGGAGTTCATACTCAGGAGTTAAAACTCTTACCAAAAACGCCTACTTCCCAAGTTCTTTTAAATTCTCTCTTTAGGCGGCAGGGCAGCCAAATGGCGGTTTCTTTTCGCACAAAATGAGGTTCGATGTGCAAAAACTGAGGAAAAATTGCGATTTCCAAGGTGTCGCGGCAACTCTTTCGCACGAAATGAGGTTCGATGTGCAAAAACTTGGGAAAAATTGCGATTTTCGCCTGCCCCGCATGGCTTCCGGCAACCCTTTCGCACGAAATGAGGTTCGATGCGCGAAAACTGCGGTAAAATTGAATTTTTGATGGTTGAAAGGCAAAAATTGAGGTAAAATTGCGATGTTATTGCGATTTTGCAATCTCAGATGCAACCCTGTCACACAAAATGATGGTCGGAGTGCAAAAACTGCGGTCAAATTGCGCTGCAAGGCTTTTCTGTGTAAAAGTTTCTCTGTGTCAACTTGTGTGTGTGTAAACGATCTTCTGTGTTCCTGTGTGTAAAGGTGTCTTGGTGTAAACGTTCTTCTGTGTAAAAATTTGTGTGTGTAAACGCTTTTCTGTGTAAAAGCTTCTGCGTGCAAAGTCTTCTCTGTCTAAGCGTGTCTGTGTGTAAAAGCTTTTCTGTGTAAAAGCTCCTGTGTGTAAACGCTTCTGTGAGTAAAAGCTCTTCTGTGTGTGTCAATGTTTCTGTGTGTGAAGAGTTGTCTGTGTAAACGTGTCCGTGTGTAAACGCCGTTCTGTGTGACAGTCACGCTTCTGTGTGTAACGTGCTCCGCGTGGAAAGACCTCCCTTTGTAAAAGTTCTTGTGTGTAATCGTTCTTCTGTGTAAAAACTTCAGCGTGTAAAAGCTTCTGCGTGCAAAGCTCTCTCTGTGTAAACGTGCCTGTGTGTAAAATCTCAAAATTCGTGTGTGTGTAAATGCTCTTCTGGGTAAAGATTTCTGCGTGCAGAGCCTTCTCTGTGTAACTGTGTCGGTGTGTAAAAGCTCTTCTGTGTAAAAGCTTCTGTGTGTAAACGCTTCTGTGAGTAAAAGCTCTTCTGTGTAAAAGCTCCTGTGTGTAAACGCTTCTGTGTGTAAAAGCTCTTCTGTGTAAAAGCTTCTGTGTGTAAATGTTTCTGCGTGTAAAGAGTTGTCTGTGTAAACGTGTTTCTGTGTAAAGTGTTCCGCGTGGAAAGAGTTCCCTGTGTAAAAGTTCTTCTGTGTAAGAGCTTCTGTGTGTAAAAGTTTCTGCGTGCAAAGCTTTTTCTGTGTAAACGTGCCTGTGTGTAAAACCTCTTCTGTGTAAAAGCTGAAGATTCGTTGTGACCGCAAGTTGGGAGAAAGACGTTGGTTTTTGCAGCATTTCGTAGTTTGGGACAGGCAACATCAATCATTATATCATTCATCGTCATTCATTCATCATCCTTCATCCTCATTCATCAACACCACGCACCTTACGCTTTCTTGCTATCTGCTCCTTCCAAACTCTTTTCGTCTACTCCCTCCTGCTTTCCTTTCGGGCCACACTGTCGTCTAGTAAGTTTAATTCTGAGAATGAAAACTGTGACATCTGTGCGCTGACTGTGCTACGCGGAACCTGAGGACTCTGCAATGGCTGTGCTACCAGCTGGTTGCTCCGTAACTTGACGCATTACAAATTGCATTTTGAAACAAACACGTGGGACGCGTGGGAAACGGGGAATTGCTGTTGGTAACCCCGGAAATTATTCCATGGAATATCAAGGTGGACACGGGCAAGGAGTATGCAATTACGATAGGAATGGACTTTCTCTGTCAGTCCTTTTAGCTTTCTGTGCTTTGTCTTTGTTGTTTGGGGCAGATTGGATCAGATTGGCAGATTTCTGAGAGTCATGTCTTTCCCTTCGCACTGGCTTTCAGAAAATCCTTTGCTGATCATTTGCTTCTTTACATCCCAAAAAAAGATCGCCGATCATCGTCAACATCAATGAAAAACACAGATCTTGTTGACCATCCGACAATGATTTGTTGACTATCCGGCTACATTCGATAACAGTCATTGTTTCAACATTCATGTTTTTTGTTCCCCACAACATTGTGTGGGGTTCTTGTTTTTCTGCTCTGCACCTCCCGCCGCCGCCTCCGCCTCCTCCGCCTCCTCCCGCCTCCTCCTCTCACACATACAACATTGTCACACACACAACTCTCTCACACACAACATTGTCACATACAACTCTCTCACACACAACATTGTCACACACACACACACAACTCTCTCACACACAACATTGTCACATACAACTCTCGCACACACACACACAACATTGTCACACACAACTCTCTCACACACACAGCATTGTCACACAGAACTCTCACACATACAACGTTGTCACACAGAACTCTCACACATACAACATTCTCACACATACAACATTGTCACACACACACAACTCTCACACATACAACATTGTCACACCCAACTCTCTCACACACAGCATTGTCACATACAATTCTCACACATACAACATTGTCACACAGAACTCTCACACATACAACATTGTCACACACAACTCTCACACATACAAAATTCTCACACATACAACATTGTCACACACACACACAATTCTCTCACACACAACTCTCTCACACAAAACATTCTCACACACAACTCTCTCACGCACAACATTCTCACACACAACATTCTCTCACACACACAACTCTCTCACACACAACATTCTCACACACAACATTCTCACACACACACACACCACCCTCTCACACACAACTCTCTCACACACAACATTCTCACACACACAACATTCTCACACACAACTCTCTCTCTCTCTCTGCCTTCGTTTCGTGTGGCAGGCATGGCACTCACGGCACTGGGCTGGCTCTGGTGGCGGCCTTGCTCGGCGCTGGTCCCCTGTGGCGCCGCGCCTCTTTTGCGCCGCAGCCGTGGCACTTGGCGACATCTGCTTTCGTTTTGGCACTTGGCGACATCTGCCCTTGTTTTGTGTGGCAGGCGTGGCACTCATGGCACTGGGCTGGCTCTGGTGGCGGTGGCGGCCTTGGTCGGCGCTGGTCCTTTGTGGGGCCGCGCTTGTTTTGAGCGTGGCAGGCGTTTTGTGTAGGAGGCGTTTTGTGTAGCAGGCGTGGCACTTGGTGACATCTGCCTTCGTTTTGCGTGGCAGGTGTGGGACTTACGGCACTGGGATGGCTCTGGTGGCGGCCTTGGTCGGCGCTGGTCCCCTCTTCCGCGCGCCTCTCTTGCGTGGCAGGCGTGGCACGTGACATCTGCCTTATCTGCCTTCGTTTTGTGTGGCAGGCGTGGCACTCACGGCACTGGGCTGGCTCTGGTGGCAGCCTTGGTTGGCGCTGGTCCCCTGTGGCGCCGCGCCTCTTTTGCGTCGCAGCCGTGGCAGTTGGCGACATCTGCTTTCGTTTTGTGTGTCGGCGACATCTGCCTTTGTTTTGTGTGGCAGGCGTGGCACTTACGGCACTGGGCTGGCTCTGGTGGCGGTGGCGGCCTTGGTCGGCGCTGGTCCCCTGTGGCGCCGCGCCTCTTTTGCGTGGCAGGCGTGGCATTTGGCGAGATCTGCCTTCGTTTTGTGTGACAGGCGTGGCACTTGGTGACATCTGACTTCGTTTTTGTGTGGCAGGCATGGCACTTGCGGCGCTGGGCTGGCTCTGGTTGCGGCCTGCGTCGGCCTTTTGTGTGGCGCGCACAACTCTGTCACACACAACTGTCTCTCACACAACACTGTCGCACACAACTCTCTCACACAACCTTCTCACACACACGACTCTTTCACACGCAACTTTGTCACACACACACACAGCACTTTCACACACAACCTTGTCACTCGTCACACACAACCATTTTTTCACACACTACCTGGTCACACACAGCACTTTCACACACAACTCTTTCACACACAACCTTGTCACACACAACTCCTTCACACACAACCTTGTCACGCACAAGTCTTTGACACACAACTTTGTCACACACAGCACTTTCACACACAACCTTGTCACGCACAACTGTCACACACACACACACATCTCTTTGACACACAACTTTGTCACACACACACACAGCATTGTCACACACAAGTTCTTACACACAATCTTTCTTCCACCATGTCTTTTTTTTCCTGCGTGTGCCATCTCATTTTCACATCTGTTGCGTGCTTCTTGGAAGAAGTTGACTTGTGGGGTTATCTGGTCCTTTAATTACAAGACTGTGTTTTTCCATGTTTTTCATATGGTCATCCCCAATTCATCCTCTGGAGTCATTCTCTCTGTTGCTATAACAGTATTATAGTATATCAATGTATATGATTGCATATCGCTTAATGATGGCTTAATATATAGCAATTTGTTTGTCGACGTTTGTCGCCGAGGAGAACGGCGACGGCGCGCTCTTTTTGTTCGGCGTCTTCGACGGCCATGGCCGCCTGGGCCACGACGCCTCGGTGCTGGCAGCCACGCGGATGCCCGGGACGCCCAGGGGACCCGGTGCAATGTGGTGGACCTGGCATGGACGCAGCGCCGGTTGTGGCATGGCATAGGGCCGTTGTGGGGCGGGGAGACAGGTTAAACGGTTATGGTAGGTTCAGAGAAGTGAGAGTCAATGAAGATCATCCATGTTCATACTTCACTATGCCTACGCAATATGTTTTCCCAGGCTTCGAGACACTTCGCATTTTCCCTGTGTCATGACTGGACTTCTGATTTTATTGCCCCCAAGCGGTAATGTTTCGGTATATGTGTCGGTATGTTTCTGTGTTTCCAGCTCCAATCCCAGCACTCTGATCTTGCCACATCTTGTCTTGTCCCATAATGGTAAAGTGGGGATGCTGGGACATCCCCTGGTTGTGTGTTGGTTGTTATGGTTTTCATGTTTATGTTCAATGTTATTCCTTACTGTTGATGTTTTCTGTGTGGGGTTTCTGGGGCAGATTTATCAAAAACTCTCACGAAATGTTTCGTTTCAATGAGGCAGGTGATTGTTGTTGCCGTTGGGTTCTTGTTTGAGGGTTCGGAGCGTTCATATTGTCTCATCTTTGGCTTCGTGTTCGCCAACCTCGTCTTTGTCAATAGCGTCTGGAGCACCAGTTTCTATGAACCAAGTTCGGCGAGCATCCTGTCAGACTTTGAGGATTGGACTCATTGAACATTGTTGTCATGAACTGTTTTTTGGTCCACTCCGCTGTTTTCAATAGCCGTTTGAAAGCGCTCCAAGAAAAGACGCAGCAAGCACACATTCAGAAAAATGCATATTTGCTGTAGGAACACCATTGCCACACATCAAAACCATTACACCAAAAATGTGTAAAACTTTCTTGTTGCTCCAGCAATGGCTCCTAAAAAGCGTCCGGCTGCTGCGGTCGCATCGAAGTTTGGGTCCGTGCAAAGCAGAACGATTATGTCGAATCCCCAATTCGCTCCGAATCGGCCACAGGCCGATTTGCAGGCCTGTCACCTTATCGCAGTCAAAGCCAAAGACAAATGGATACCGAAGATGGCAAGCACGTTTGGTCAAACGTTGCAGTTTTGGAACAAACACCACTGTGACGCGGTCAACGGAATTGCCTTGACCCAGAACATACACAGTGCCTTCGATGCCAGCGCTGGAGTGAAAGTCTCATTTCTCCCTGATCTTGACAAGGGCAACGCTCGGAAGAAGCAACTGAAGTCCAAAAGGTTCCTGTTCCTTCGCAAGCCTGTTCCAGGCAATGGTTTGTCCATTGACGATCTCTTTAGCAAAACATCTGTGGAAGACATTGAAGAGAAGAGCAAGAAGAAGAGCACGGGCTTCCTGGTGAAGTTTCATGGAGGAGTGCAGTTGCTCATCAACCGTCCAGCGCCACAGTGCTTTCACAAGGTGTCCAATTTCTTCGAGAAGACAGAGAAAGGCAAAGTTCAGAAAGATGTGTGCGAGATGTCAAACATCAAGGTGGTCGAGAGGGCGCTCCGCTTACACTCTCTTGACTACAAAGAAGGCCCTAAAAAACAGAAGGCTTTGGGTGCATTAAAGAAGGCCCAGAAAGCGTCCGCATGATGTTCTGCTTCGATAAAAACTTGCCCTTTTACATTGTCCGAGGTCTTCAAGCGCGGTCTCTTCGCTTGTTAGGGCATGAGGAACTGCATGAGGAACTCAGGGATTTACCAAATGGCAAGCACTTCAGTGGTGATGATTTTTCCGAAGAAAGCACAGAAGAGGAGAGAAGCCCAGCGGATGAAGATGCACAGATGGACTTGTTGTTGAGAGCTTGTCGTGACAGTGCCACTCTTTCAGGGTTGTCTGTTGAGCAATCCCGTGAGCCGCAGAAGAAGAGGCAGAAGTGTTCAATGTGGGTTTGGAGGGTTTGAATCCTGGCAAACGGCAGGCTTGAACGCCTTTTAAAAACAGAAGGCTGTGGCCTGAGTGGCTGGTCGAAGATGCCGCGGCGGGTTTGGCGGGTTTGAAGCCTGGCAAAACAGATGGCTGTGGCCTGAGTGCCTGGTCGCACGCAAGAGATGAAATTGTGACCTGGGTGACTTGTCGGAGCTGGCGAACGGCAGGCTAGTGGCAAGCCGACAAGACAGGTTCCACACCTGCGGTGGTCCCAGGCGCCGCCCCTGCCTTGGCGAAGGCAGGGGTCGGTGGATTTTTCAATTTTTACTTTATTACATATGCTTCAAAAAAAATTAGTGGATGATGTGAAAACACAGGGACGACTACAGAGAATAAATCCCTTCAAAGAGATTGACGGTAAAGAACACAACAAGAAACACTACAACAAACAGAAGGAATTGTTGGAGAAATTCAGTAAGGAGATACAACAAGGAAACAAGTACTTGGATGAATTCAGCAACATCAACGACGAGATGGGACTGAAGAGAGCATACAACAACAAAACCGATTTAGGACTTTACCACCACCCAGAGAACAAAACACTTTACATAGCGGGGACAAAGATTTTCCAAGAGACATTTTGGACGACGCACTCATTCCTTTTCATATGGTTCATAAGTCAAAACGGTATAAGACCGCAAACGATTTTATCAGAAACAACATTGACAATGTTGATGCTATTGTCAGGCATTCCTTGGGTTTAGCGTCAACGATGAATTTCAACCAAGACTATAACAAAAAAAAATACTGCCAGAACCTACGGAACGCCAACTGTAAGTTTCAATGGCAACACTGACAGTAAGAACGCAAGGTTCAGGTCAGTAGGCGACCCAGTCAGTATGTTTGACAGAGGCGTGGATACAACAGTCAATAAGAACAGTTATAACCCTTTGTATAATCACGGCTTTCAGGCCATCCATTTTGGTGATATGGGAAAGTGCGAATGTGGCATGAGGTTGTCTCATAAGGTCATGTCTCATATCATTTCACTTGCAGCTGCACCGCAGCGCTTGAGCCCCGGCAAAACAGATTCGCG
>BGPT01002299.1:50943-65404 GCA_003297045.1 Symbiodinium sp. clade C Y103 | reverse complement strand
TACATGTTTGGCAACTACATCCATCCTATTTCCTTGTTTTTATCTTCTACATCCCATTGGGGGAACATCTTGGTTGTGGTTGGATCTGGTGAACCTCCCTGCTCCCGCATTGGTAGCGGAGCAGGTGAGGGGATCCAGGGGCAACAACGGCAGACCGGAGGACATATAGCATCAGCAACACCCATACAAGCTCCACGAGATCCTTCAGATCACCTGCAATGGGTTCTACGCCTTCTGCTGGAGCGAGGCCTGCAGCTGGGGGATCGGTTCGACCGATTGGAGGTGGACGTGCAGCAGCTGCTGCGCCAAGGGCTACAAGGGGACGTTCGAGGTCTCGATCACCTGCCCGAGATTTCCGACAGGCCGCGAATCCTGTTGGATTTCCTTCAGTGTTGATTGACATTAGGCCTGAACGGTCTTGCCCTACCTTCATCGAGCCAGAGCCTGAACCTGGAGTTGGTGAAGATCTAGACTCCAGAAGGAGCTTCAACCAGAAGCTGCAGGTGATCACCCTACTCCCTCAAGTTGGTCAGGTCTTTTTGGAGCTCGGCTACTTGAACGGCCGGAACGAGATCAGAAGACGACAACGAGAAGCTGGTGCTGGACATCGTCCTTTGGGCGAGCTGATTGGCCTGGATTCGCCTGAACCTGCTGCGGGTTCTGGCACGCGCTGAGCCCAATCTTTTTTGAGTTTTTCCTTGAGGGAGGCTTCACTGCCGACCACTACATCCTGGACTTTGACATCCGGGGTCTTTTTTGCATGTCTATTTGGACACGGTACAGTTTGTGTTCATTCTGGACTATTTCAAGGTCCCACTGTTTTTCTTTGGCAACTTCTCTGAAGAGATCTTTGTTGCTCAGTTTCGGAAACAATGGCTGCCTCAGTTGGAAAACAAGGTGGCATGGAGCATGTCCCATCCTGGGACGGACAAGCCAAGGGATGGCGCCGCTATGTGAAAGAAGTGCAATGGTACATGCTTGGCACCAAGCCTAGTCTCCGGCCTTACCTGGCTAGCAGGCTGATCACGAAGCTGAATGGTCCTGCCCGGCTCCTGGCTATGACATGGCAACTTCAGGAGTTCAATGGTCCTGATGGTGTTCGAGTTCTTCTTTCAAAGCTCTCCAAAAGCCCTCTCGTGCGTAAGAGCTTGCCCAATGCTGCTTCGATCATGGCCCAGTACTTTGCCTTCAAGCGATACCGTGGTGAAGCTATCTCCAACTTTCTCATCCGCGAGGCTCTGCACTATGAAGAGTTCCGCGAGCGCCTGATTCGCCTCAAAGAGGAGAAGAGCGGTGTTGATCCTGAACGTGATGGTTTTGGACTTCCAACGGTTGATGAGGAGTCAGCCAGCGAGGCACCTGATTCAGATGCCCCTACTGTGATGCTAGCCCAGATCCTTCAGAACGTCGAAGACGCTATGCCCGGATTCCCACAGAAGATCCTGGTGAACCTCTTGCAGAAGAAGATGAAGCAGTGCTTTCGGTGTCAGACAGCTTCATCTTGGAGCAACTACGAGGATGGCGTCTCTTGACCTCTGCAAGCTTGTCATCTGACGAATGGCGAGATGTTTTGGGAACTACACAGGGGAAGCTGGACTATAACTCCATCAGCGATGCCCTCCAAGTCTTGTACGATGAGCAGATGACTGGTGGTGCTCGCCTTCAACCTGGACATCCTCAACAACTATATCAAGGACAACATCTTCAAGCCTATGTCGCGGACGAGCCCTACGATGATGAGTGGTCTTCTACCTCTTGAAACACTTGGGATGACTGGAATGACGACAGCTGGTCGTCCTGGAATGCTGCTTTGACTTGGGGAGAAGATCCATGGTCCTATGATAGCTGGTGGTGGAACGATGATGGCGAAGATGAAGCTGATGCACAAGCAGCTCAAGAAGATCCCAACGCTTCAGATGCCTCTGCAGCTGAAGCCCAGAAGATGGAGCAACTTCTGGCTGATGGTCGCAGTTGGAGTCAAGCCCAATGTGCAACGGCTGCCAGGAAGAAAGATCGTGGTTTTGGCCGTGCTGCTTGCTTCATCTGTGGCAGTACTCAGCATCTTGCCAAAGATTGCCCTGACCGTCTTGCACCTCAAGGTGTTTCCAAGTCCAAGGGCAAGGGCAAGAAGGGCTTCTACTATGTGGAGGACGACTGGAACGATTGGATCTACGCCATGCAGGAAGGCAAGGGCAAGTCAAAGAGCGAGTCCTACAAGGGCAAGTTTATGGATCCCTGGAAGGGAAAGGGCAAAGGAAAGGCACCTGTGAATGCCTACGCGCTGAATCACTATGGCCTGGAGATGGAGCTTCAAGCCCAACAAGATGGTCCTCCTGAACATGCTCTGCTGGCGTCCAAGAAGATGGGCAATCCTCGCCAGACCTACGCACGCGAGATCCCACCTGGAAACGGCATGGTTGACTCAGGTGCAACCTGTTCAGCAGGACCTGAAACAAGTGTTCAGCGCCTTGTGACAAAGATCATGGAGGCAGACGCTGCCGCACAAATCCGTGTGGAGACAAAGGATCAGCCCAGATTTCGATTTGGTTCGGGCAAATGGGGACAGGCTCTCTACAAGCTGACTATTTCATCCTCTATAACTGGTAGTCCACGCAGTTTTTCATGTTTTGCACTTCCAGATCCTGAAGAACGTCATGAAGAATGGTTTACTTTGGATATGCTGGTTCCTGTTTTAGTGGGTATGGATTGGTTACGAGAAGCTGGAGCTGTTTTGGACTTCAACGATGGTCATTGTTTTCTTCCTTTGATGAATGGTGTGGTTCTCAACTTGCCCCAAAACCAAAAGGGTCACTACATGTTGGATGTTGTGGAATACCTCACTGATATGTACTCGAAGGCTTGACTGAACTTGCCATCACCACTCGACTGCTCAGAAACGCAAACATCAGAATTGGAAAGAACTCAAGAGAGTGGTCGTTGATGACTTCTGGTTTTTCAGCTGAATCTTCCAACATGACATGTACTGCAGCATGACCCTTGGAGTTTCGGAGACCGGTGAACCGTCGAATGAAGTTGTCATCTTCCAGCAGTGTTCGGCTCATGGGAAACCGTTTGCCCTTCGCTTCTCTCACGACAACTTCCTCTCCAAGTAGCCATGCCGAAGGACAAGGACAAGAGCGACCGACCTGAATCCACCGGACGATTCACGCCGGATGGATGGAGATCCCAGAGATCCACGGCATCACCCAAGCCAATGGCCATGCATGGGCAGCCACAGCCCAAGCAAGGAGATGAGCAACAAGTACGGGGTCTGGGTGAATTGCCTTCAGTGCGGGGTCCGCATGTGGTACAAGCCAAGAGTGGGCAGCCCTGCCAACCCGATGGCGGCCATGAACAGCTCCAACGTCAAGAAGGCTTTGGACGAACTACAAGGTCTTCTACCTCCTCAAACGATGCCCACCGAAGGTGGTGGCCGAAGAGCGACTCAAGACCATGCTGATGGATTTCGAGAAGATGAAGAAGAAGAATATGGAGAAGATCACCAAGGCCAAGGCGGCCGCAGCCAAAGCAAAAGGGTACGCTTCACCAGTGCAGCGCCCTCGAACTCCACCTCCGGAAGTTGGCCATTCTCCGGCCTCAAGCGGTTGGCAACAAGTCTCACCCAACCGCATGGACATCAACATGGCCTTCGAGCACCTCACAGCGGAGGAGAAGGAGCACCTGATGCAGCTGGCAATGGAGCGAGCAGTTCTGCCCGTTTTCCATGTGAACATCAGCTCGGACACGGAGCTGGAGCCTGCCTACGGGGAGACACCCCAGTGAAGGATGCGACCTTCAAGATGCCCTTCCGCATTGGCAAGGGTGTGATGATGATGGCTGCTGCTCTCTGTGATCAACTTCACTCTGAGATTGGCCGGGTGATCTACGACAGACCTCCAATGCTTTGGGAACTTTTCTGCAGCCCCGACAGCGATCTGACCAATCAAGCTCTTCAAGCTGGACTATGTGCATATCGCATCAACCTTGCAGGTGGCTTCGACTTGTATCGCAAAGATACATATGATGGTCTTCATCAACTTCGACGTCGACACAAGCCCAAGAAGTACTGGATTTCAACGCCCTGCACCTACTGTGACTGGACAGACTTCAACTATCACAATAGGAGGGAAGTTCTTTTTGCTCGACGTCGCAAGGAGAAGTCCATGCACCTGAAAGTGATGGATTTTGCGGAGCAAGCCCTGCTTGAAGATGAGGAGGCAGACCTCTACGGGGAATGGCCTCGACGCTGCAGAGCATGGAAAGAAGAGCATGTGACGATGGCGACGATCATCAAGCTCATCTATGTTCTGGACTACCTGATGGCGACCTCTTTATGGAGGACGATGACATCGTTCCTGACGATGCGGTGGTTCCTGCTGATGGCGAACCTTCTGAACAAGATCGACGAGCCTGGAAAGCCAAGTTGGATCGTTTTCATCGACAAGCTGGACATCCCACTGCTCGCAACATGGCGAGGATAATGTCTGATGCCCAACTTCCCAAATGGAAGATTGAGATGGCCTTGGAGCACACTTGCCTTTACTGCCAAGAACAAAAGGGTGGAGGCATTAGCTCCAAACAGATCAACTCTCCGAGCATGCGAAATCTTCCTGGACCTTGGGAACAAGTTGGTATGGATGTCACTGAATGGGAAGTTCCTGGTGAAAACGTCAAGGTGAAGTTTGTCATCATGATGGACCTTTGCACCAAGTACAAGGTGACCGACGTCCTTTTCAAGAACAAGCACGGCACCATCAAGAATGAATCCGCAGATGACATGATCCGCAGTGTTTCTCTCAGGTGGCTGGCAGATAAGCCACGACCTCGAATCTTGGTCCCTGACAATGCCAAGAGCCTGACTGCGAAGAAGTTCGTGGACTACATGACCGATCTTGGCATTGAGGTGAGCTATCCTCCTGATCATGAATCTTGGGCACATGGACTTGTTGAATGTGGTCATCAACTGGTGAAGGAAACTGCCACGAAGATTCATGCCTCATCTCCTGACCAAGATCCTGAGATCAGCCTTGCTCTGGCAACTGCAGCCGTGAACTCTACGGAGTACAACAAAGGCTACAGCAGCATTCAATGGGCCTATGGCCGACAAGCTGAGCTGACTGATGAAGAGCTACGTCAGCATCTTCAATTTCCAATTGATCGACAACAAGATCAGTTTGCCAGACTGCTGCTTCAACGACAATCTGCTGAAGAGCATGCGAGAAAGGCTCGAGCAGATCATGTGCTCTCGAGAATCCGCAACACCACTGTGAAACAGCCTCGTCGCAATTTCGACTTGGCACAACCAGTGATGGTTTGGAGGAAGTTTTTGCCTCCCAGTTTTCACAAAGGACCTCGTGGAGGAGTCAAGCGAACTGTGAAGCCCAGGTGGATTGGTCCTGGACGAGTGGTTCTACATGAACTCATTCCTGGACAAGAAGAAGGAGATCCAATTCCCATTGTTTGGGTTGTCATTGGCAAGACCTTGTACCGATGTTCGGTCTTTTCGGTCAGACCACTTTCAGATCGAGAACTTGCTCATGAAGAAGCCACAAGTGTCATTGACCCCAACAAGTGGAAGCAGCTCTCCGACATCATCCCTCAACGGGAATACGTTGACATCGAGCATGAGCAGCCCGATGATGGAGA
This sequence comes from Symbiodinium sp. clade C Y103, assembly GCA_003297045.1. Lineage (NCBI taxonomy): Eukaryota > Dinophyceae > Suessiales > Symbiodiniaceae > Cladocopium > Cladocopium sp. clade C. The sequence continues at coordinate 59,758 of BGPT01002299.1, read as the reverse complement.
GACTGAGGAGTTCGATTTTCCTGAACATCCACCTGATCTTCGAGTTGCTGGCCCTTCATCATCCAGATCTTCCTCAAGATTTCCTGGGGTTTCTTACTATGTGCCTGACTTTTCCAAGATTGGCCCTACTGGACCTATGCCTCCTATGAGAATCTCTGGGAAGAAAAAGCCCAGCGATGTCTATGGTCAACCTGATGGAGAACAAGCTCCTGACATGGTGAATGACTATGGTGATGATGCTGCGCCCAGATCACCATCCTACGCACCAACAACACCTGCGAATGAGCCTGAGCTCCCTGACCTTGACGAGGACGACATTGGCAACATGCCTCATGGTCCTCTCCGTGATGATCGAAGATTTTCAACGACTTCTTCGACACCAATGGTCGAGAATGAGGAGCCCGACACAGCGACTCCTGAAGATGGCTTTCCAGATCCTGTTCCAGAACCTGACTCCAAGCGTGCCCGCTACGATGGCGAGAACGACAAGGAGGACATGTACATGAAGCATCTGGAGATCTTCAGTCAAGTTGACTGTGGCTATACCTCATGTCCTTTGACATCGAGTTTTCCTCCAATCGCCAGAAGAAGCTCTTCAAGCGCAATCCAAACCTCTTCCTTGCGAAGAAGATGGCTGGTTCTGAGGTGAGCTTTAGAAAACTCAGCTCTGATGAGAAACAACTCTTTGGTCGAGCTATGAACTCTGAAGTTTCCAGTTTTCTTCGAAGCGAAGCAGTACGTCGCTGCCTTAGCTATGAGGAGCAGCAAGAAGCCAAACGAAGTGGCCGATTTCTGAAGTCCGATGGGTCCTGGTTTGGAAGCCAATACCAGATGAATCTCGTGCTGACGCACTTGCAGATGCCCGGAACCATGAGAACACGGTCCACAGCCATCATGGGACGCGCAAGGCCAAGGCGCGTATTGTGGTCTTAGGCTATCAACACCCAGATCTTCTTGATCCCTCTCTGGCGACAACTGCACCAGTACAGTCTCAGCTGGTTCGCAATTTGTCCCTATGTGTGGTAGCTCAACGACGCTGGCAACTTGAAGGACTTGATATGACCATTGCGTTTTTACAAACTGGAAAGACGGAAGAAGACCGTCGCATTTGGATGCAAGGAGTTCCTGAGCTCAACCGTGCCCTTGGAGCTGAACCACATGAAGTGATTCGCATCCTGAAGAATGTCTACGGTAACGCCACAGCGCCCAGAGGCTTGTGGGAAGATGTGGACAAGACCTTCAAAGCTCTCGGAGCCAAGCGCCTGATTGGCGACAGTTCTTTTTGGATTTGGACGCAGCCCAATCCGAATCCTCGCAATGAGTTTGACACTGAAGAGCTGATTGGTTTCCTTGGCGGTCATGTCGACGACTTCAACCGAGCTGGCAATTTGCAGAATCCTGAATGGCTTCGCATCAGAGAGGCCATTGACAAGAGCTACAAGTGCGGAACGTCAAGGTCAACGTATCGACACACTGGCCTGGACATCAACGTAAAGAATGAGGGGAGAGATTTCCTGGTCAAGGTGGACCAGAACTACTATGTGGAAGGCCACATGGACCTCAACATTGCCCCGGAGAGATTGAAGAGAACCGACAATCCACAGCTCACTCCAGATGAAGTGAGTGCATGTCGTGCTGGACTTGGAGCAGTCCAATGGGCCGCAACACAAACTCAAGTTCAAGCCTGCGCGTGTGCAAATCTGCTTCTTTCGCAGATTACAAGCAATCATGACATGAACACCGCCAAGGAGATCCAAGACCTGATCCGTGAAGTGCGATCCAGTCCAGTGAGCCTGAAGTTTTGGAATCATCCTGAACTTGAACATTGGCAAGACGTGACGATCATCGCTCTCGCTGATCAAGCTCACTCCAATAGACCGAGCGGAGATTCCACTGGTGGGTTGCTGACACTTTTGGGTGGTCCTGCACACCGTGAAGGTTCAGCTGGACGATGGATGGAGGACATGGAAGCTGAAGCGCAAGGCCATCAGCACCAATGATGGTGAGGTTCAATCTATGCTGGAGGGTGAGGACGCGAACTATAGGACAAGATTCATGTGGTGCCAACTCAATGGTGCACCAGTTGGCGATGACGTCCTCAACAGTGCCAACAACATGGTCAAGACCGTCTTTGGCATCATCGGAATAGATAGCAAGGGTGGTTTTGATGCTGTCACCCGTTCTGAGGGACCGATGCTTGGTCTCACGAATGCCCGCACCGTATCAACTTCGTGAACAACTTGAGCGAAGCTCATTTGGCTTGCTGGCGATTGGAACCTTGGTGATGCGCTCACTAAGAAACCTCCAGTGGCTCGACAGAGCCTGTTGCAGTTCCTTCGCAACTTCGTCTGGCGACTTCACTATGACCCGAAGTTTTTCACCAGCGAGAAGAAGGCCAAGCAACTTGGACGTGGAGCACTACAGCAAATAAGAGATCTCCAGGCATTGATCCCTTGTGCCACGACCTTTTGAGCCAAGAAAAATTTTGGCTGGTGCGAATGTGGCATGAGGTTGTCTCATAAGGTCATGTCTCATATCATTTCACTTGCAGCTGCACCGCAGCGCTTGAGCCCCGTACATGTTTGGCAACTACATCCATCCTATTTCCTTGTTTTTATCTTCTACATCCCATTGGGGGAACATCTTGGTTGTGGTTGGATCTGGTGAACCTCCCCGCTCCCGCAGAAAGTCAGAAAAAATGTGGCAGAACCCATCAACAAGATACTGTGATTTTATTTTAAATAAGTCATATTATATGGAAGACATCGTAAGGGAGTATTTGAAGAACAACAGACAGGAAATGACGAAGTTGAAGCACGAGAATACCAAAGAGAAAAAACATATAACATATGATGAAATCAAGAAGGTCATGGAGAGCGGAAAAGAAATAAAAAAACAACGAAACTAAACCTATAGAAAACAACCCCCAAAACAAAGGGAAGAAAACCAAAAGTTCATTTTTTTGATATAACTTAATTAAATATAACCTAATCCAAAAAAAATCTATATAGAATATATACAAGTATGGAAACATTGGAAGTCACAGATGTTCTCAATGAAAATGTTCTTCGGTATAGACTACAAGGTGGAGCGTCCTACATCCGCGACAAGCGCATTAAAACATTCTACCCTTCTTCGGTCTCTACTTATTCATCCAACTCAAACAATGTCATCCGCTTTAATCCAACAGGAGGAGCGAACGAATGGATAAATCTACGAAGTCTTTTGATAGGTTTTACCCTCATCAACGCTGACAATGACGGAACAAAAGAGTTGAGACCCGCCTAAAAACCATCCTCATTTCTTCAACGAATGCGTGTGATGGCAGGTTCAAATGTCATTGCTGAAATTCCAGACTTAAACCGTAATGAAGCAATGATGGATATTTTACAAGATGATGGTTCAAGAAACTACACTGACAATTCAGGTTTCGGTGAGACCTTCTACAATGAAGGGAACCAATTTTTGACCTACACTCGGTTGGCAACAAACCCAGGTTCAAACACTGTCAGTTCAGAATGTCATTGACCAAGCAACGACCAATAACTTTGGAGGATTTAAAAGCAAAAAGACCGTTTATTACCGACCTTCTTGTCCCTTCTTCAATGTATCAAACTTCATTCCCTTATCATACTGTCCGATTGTCATTGAATTAACTTTAGTCAGTGATGTCACCGAACCCCTTGTTAATTTAAGTGGTGATTTTACCGTAGCGAATGCTTCATTCTTGTGGAACATAGAGCAACCAATTATTACCTGTGATATTCACCGATTTGATGATGGGTTTTTCGCAGAGTATGCTGAAATTTTGGAAGAACAATCTTTACCTATAACCTTCAACAGTGTTTCCGTTCAAACTCAAACAACAAGTAGAAGCACCGACATTTTTACGACAATAGTTAGAAATGTCAGTAAGGCCGACAATATCTGCATATCTTTCTATTCAAATCTTGGGTATAAGGGCGGTTTCCAAGAAGTGTTGAAACCTCATAATCTTCTTTATCATCCCCTTTCGTGGGAAAGCGGAACATCACCTGCGCAAAGATATGAAAATGTTGATTTGTCCTTTCAGTTGAGTTTTGGAAACACCGTCATCCCCGAAATGCCAACGATGGGGGTTGCTGACAACTACAAGCATCTACAAGAAACACGAAACAATCACGTTTCAAGAAAACTTCATAATATATATAGGACGAATTCCTTTTTAGCAGGGTTCAATCCAGAGAAACTCAACAGTGCCAATTACACTGGACCGAATCTGAAGAACAATTCAAATATGGTTGTCCGTGTTAGACCATTGTATGGAACAGACCTATATACAACAGACAACGGAACTGATACTGGATTGATGCCTGACAAAATGTATATCGTTATTGAACACGAATGTATCTTGGAGATAAAAACCCAATCTGTCATTTTCTGCGATTAAAACAGATAGTGGATAATTAACAAAAAAAATATAATGGATAATTTTATTAATTATTTTGGTTTCAATTTTGGATAGATGATTGACTTCTAAAGTTCCTTCGCTTCCTTGAGATGCTGTTTCTTATCCTCTCCCTTGCTTGACTTCCACTTACCATAGACTTCTTGAAACCTTTGATAGTCTCCCGTGTCTATGCTTTTGCTGTTGTTCATTTCCTCAAACTTCTCTCGTATCACTTGTATTCCTACCTTGCTTGGTGATATTGCTTTGTTCATTGTTGGTTTCNCTTTTGATAGTCCGCTGTGTCTATGCTTTTGCTGTTGTTCATCTCTTCAAACTTCTCTCGTATCACTTGTATTCCTACCTTGCTTGGTGATATTGCTTTGTTCATTGTTGGTTTCCTGACTGGTGCTTTTGATGAAGATGATGCCTCTGTTTCTTCCTGTGCTGTCTTTGCTTCATCTAGATTGGGTGTCTTGTTGTCTTTGGGGATGTTGATGGTTGCTCCTAATGCTTGTGGTTGTGGTTGGTTTCCTCTTACTCTTCTTGCTTTGGGTGGTTTGGTGGTTGTGGATGGGTCTTCCTGAAATCCTCTCTTTTCCTGCGTTGGTGGTTTTGGTTTTTGTCTGTTTGCTTTGGACTGTCTCACGCTTAAGGGTTTTCTCTTTTCTGCTGTTGGTATTGCTGTTGTGTCCATTGCTTCTGCAGTGTCGGGCACTACATCTACGTTCAGTTTTGATGTTTCCTCCTTAAGTTTCTTTTGGTGATTTACCTTTTTGACTTGCTTATTGATTCGTTTTTGTGTTGGTTTTATCTTGGACGGTTTCTCTTCCTCGTCTTCGTCGGGTATGATGGTGTCTGTGAGTTTTGATGCTATTAGTCCTCCTATTGACCCTCCCTTTGCTGTTCCTCCTGGTGTGGCGACTGCTTTGGTGACTGGTTTGGATGATTTAAGGAATTGCCTTAAAACGCTTCTACTGCTTGAAGGCGGTTATGCTTTTTTGTTTGCCATATAGCGGTCTTGTGAATGACTTCAGTTTGCCTGTTCTGCTACTCTCCTTTCGTTCTCTTCCCTCAACTCTGCATCTCTGTCAAAGGACATCTCAAAGTCGCTGATGGCGTCGTCCCTCAAGTCAGTCATATCTTCAAAGTCAAGGTTGGGTGTTTCTTCTTCCTTCCTTGCGGTCGCTTCCTCTGCCATCTTTTTCAAGTTCATTTGCTGTAAGTCTGCTGGGTGAATGTTGTTTGTGTTCAGTGCTTGACCCTGCGGACTTTCGTGAAAATACCAAGCGTTCCTATCAAAGATTNTGTGTTCAGTGCTTGACCCTGCGGACTTTCGTGAAAATACCAAGCGTTCCTATCAAAGATTTTTCTGATGTCATTTGTTTTGAATTTTTCCCTGTCTATCTCCTTGATGAGTTCCGCAAAAGTGGGTATTCGTGTCAATCCCTGTTTTGCATTGATTACTTCTGCTGTCATTGCTATATATTAATACTTTAGATTTTGTACTAATTTTGTGTATGACCTCTCAACCATCGCTTATATTCATCAATTCTCTGTTTCATATTCTGGACGTTCGCCCCGCAATCTTCCAATCTGTGATTTTTCCTCACCTCCCTCAACCTTGTCATTTCGTTCTGTAGCATCTCATTCTCTTCCTTCATCCCCTGCTTTACCTGTAAGACGTTGCAGTCGTGCCCGGTGTTGTGATATTCAAGAAGGCGCTTTAGATAAAGATGATGGTTGTGAGTAGGCATCCTTGCCGTGTTGTTGTCGTTGTGGTAGTAGTGGTCATAACNCGGTGTTGTGATATTCAAGAAGGCGCTTTAGATAAAGATGATGGTTGTGAGTAGGCATCCTTGCCGTGTTGTTGTCGTTGTGGTAGTAGTGGTCATAACTGCCATACACTTTTTTTTCCTTCCGTCTGGCATTTCGGGCGTTCCGCTCCTGTAGTTGGCGTTTTTGTTTCAATGGACGGTTTGTCTTTGTTGATGTCCTTGCGGACGTTTTCTTATATATCTTTTTTGTTGAGTTCCGTTTTCTGTTCCTTGATGTTCATTTTTATATTTAATACTTTACACAATTTTTGATGCTAAAGATTTCAATTTCTCTATCGTCGCTTTGTTCTTCTCCTCTTTGGCTTTGTTGCAGGTGTCTCTGGCGGACATCGCACTTTGTAGTTCTTCCTTTAGTTGTTTTACCAGGTCGTTTTTGAATGCTTCTAGGTCAAAAGGCCGTTTCGCCCTTGATGGTCTTACCCTCTTGGGCTTTGGTGCTGGTTGTGCTTTCTCTACATCTGGTTGTTCAATGACTTCCTCTGGTTTCTCCTCTTCCTTCGGTGCTTCTTCCTGTATTGGTTCTGATATTGTTTCTTCCTTTGGTTCTTCATTATCAATCTCTTTTACGACTACCTCTGTCATATATTAATATTATAGATAAATTTTTATACATTCAAGATTTTGTGTCTCAAATACGGTTTTTTTAAAACCCTCCAGTTTGAAGGTTCTATTTCCAACATCGTCATATTCTATCTTGACGATTTCGTAGGATTGTTTGCTCCATTTTGAATTATACTCCTTCCTTTCGGTGTAGTTGTCTTTTTTCTTCTCAAAGACCTTGACCATATCATTGACATTAATTTCTGGGTATTTGCGAGTGTTCTTTTCCCTTCTTGTCAAATTCACCGTAACATCTAAATGGTTCTTGTCGTCGTGGGCATCCTTCGGTTTCATTTTTGTAGATGAATGGACTGTGTCATTGTATTTATCCAACGCTTTGGACAACATAGCAGTCCAACTACCGCGATTAAACCTGACCCTATCGTGTATCATATTCTTCATTGTTCTGATGAAACGCTCCACTACATTAGCGTGTGTTAGGGTGACGATGTGAGTGATGCCTTCCTTCTGAAAGAACTCTTTTACCGCTGCTTGGAAGGCACGGTCATTATCATTGTAAATGGATTTGGTCCGGTTTTTCCTTCATAGGGACGACATTAGCCAACTTGCTGAAAATATCTATGACAACCATTGCGTATCTCGGCTCACCGTTTTTGACGGGAATTTTTGTTTCTCAAACTTTCGTTAGGGGTTTCATATCCATTATGTCAATTTGATATTCAAACCTTGCGAATGGAGCGGTGTAGGAGTTTGAACCCCTGTATTTTCTAATCTGTTTGGTTGGGTCTTGTTCCTTCGCTTTCTTAAGAGTCTCATAGATTGAACCGAAACCTGTTTCAAGATTGGAACAGACATTGCTTATGATGTCATTCTCTTGATAGTCTCCTTGCCATATATTGTAATATTAGATTTTTGAAAATTATCAACAATAAGAATATACTTAAAGAAAAACAAATATAAATAAATATATATATATATAGTAAGACTAAATAAGATGACTAAATTTGACTGTGGATGTCGTATAATGACAGATGTTACAACCCTGAACGGTAGAAACCAACCTATGTGGAACTACTTGCTCAAAACCTTCGTGAATGTGTGTGGCAAGTGCTACAGGAAGCAAATGAAATTCCAATATATGGAAAATTAACTTATGGAGATGGAAAAGCAAAGAATGGAAATGTTTTTGGAAAATGAGGATGAAGAACAAGACACATACTTTGACCTGATAGAATTGAAGGAACATCTCAAACCCTCCCACCCAACGAAAGACACAAAGTGAAAGATTTTGAGAGGTTAAGAAACCTCGCCAATGGACAAGACCCCAACGAAGGAGTGAAATTGATATGGTTATAAAGGAACTGGAAGAGGAGGAAAGGGAAAATAAAAACCAACCTGAACCCGAAAACTGAACGAACCCCCCAAAAATTACTAAAAGAACAATTACCTGTATATATAGTAAGAGGATGCTATTTACTTATAAAGACTGTGGATGTTGTAAAAAAGAAATGACTAACATAAAGGTTTTATGGAACAACATTTTCCTGCTGGAATTTGTGATGAGATATGTAATTACAACCTTCACTGTTCTAAATGTAAGGACTTGAATGATAAGGAGCGCAGATACATAACATTCAATTGTCATTTTGACCATTTTGAAGAGAAAGAACTGACAAGAGTCGAAAAACAAATACATTTCTTCAAAACAAGAATGGAGAAATCACCTATCTATTTATCCGACACCAACCGAACAAATTTTAGAGCAATGAAGAAAGAAATAGATGTTTTAATGGACACCTATAAACTGAAGGTAGAATTTCGAAACGATAAGAGATATATATAATATATAATATATAATATATATATAATATATAATGTATATATAATATATACAAGGAGGGGACATGGTATGGAAGGCTGTTATGGTATAGTTCCGTGGTCCAATTTCCGGGGCCAGACTCATAGCATAATTTTCTGGCGAAGCGCCCCG
>BGPT01002299.1:30004-47794 GCA_003297045.1 Symbiodinium sp. clade C Y103 | reverse complement strand
CCAAGTGGCGTCCACAGCGTCTGCCCATTGGCAGGGCCTGCCCCAAGGGTGTGCAGAGTGAAGCTCCATGCACAGGGCGAAGGCGTCCATGTCGTCAGCTAGCCGGATTGCCCTCACAGTTTTCTGGGAGCTGGTGGCTTCACTGACAANTGGTGCTTTGTGTTTGGGTCAAGGAGTCGGAGTCAATTCCGCACGAATCTCGGTCCTGGAAACGGGCCCCTAATATATTCAAATTCCACCCTTCCACACCGTGTCCCCTCGCAGTATATGTATATATGGGGATGGATCAAAACCTATTGTTATCAATCTTAGTGGGATGAACATCCATTTACCAGCTATTTGGGGGTTCACTAGGGACCAGGGTTTTGACCCATAGCCATATGTATATATATATATACATAATCTTATATATAATGATTATTCTAGATTCTAGATAAAAAGCTATGAGAAATAGTACAACGCGGCCCATTTACATCCGTTGGTTAGATGATTTACCTATGTTTGGTTGATGATTTATCTGATTACAATCGGGAAAACCAACATTTGCTTCTGGAAAACCACCATTCGTATATCATGTTCACATCTATGTTAGCTTACAGGAGGGCATAGCAAACATCAGAGAATCGCCAGCACAAGATCATCAATGAGGAAAATGAATGTTTCTTTTTGATAAAAGAACGAACAGGAATTACGGAATCTAAACCAGCTTCATCATCGGGATTCTAAATCATTAACGTAATCCCTTCCTCCTAATATTAAAAACCCCGCAGAAGCCATGTTTTGGTCGCGAATTTGCATCTATTTGGGATTGTTTGAAACTCGCGTAGGGAATCTTTAAATGTTAGCGGGATGAGATAAAAAAGCCGTCTTCGCAAAGCCAACTGGCAACTGGCAACCAGCCAAGCACTCAAGTATGGGTTCTTGTCAGAGCACCCTGAGAACCAGCTAATTGGTCGTATAGATGCCATTAAAACATGGATTTTGGATGATTTTGGCATGTTGTCCATGGTGTCCCATCATTGGAGCACGACAAGTCAGTTCCTATCGCTTCAACCTGGGGGCTTACCCCTGTGGGCATCCCGGCCCCATGATGCAGCGTTCGACAGAAGATCAGGCCGTGAGAGCACTTGAAGTTCTGCGCCAGAGCCGTGCCAAATCTGGGGACATGCTGGTGATTCCCTACCGTCTAAGAACCTGTTTACACATAGGACATTCATGTTTACATATGGGTGTATACATACATATATATATATATGTATATGTATGTATGTATGTATGTATGTATGTATGTATGTATGTATGTATGTATGTATGTATGTATGTATGTATGTATGTATGTAATGTATGTATGTATGTATGTATGTATGTATGCATGCATGTATGTATGTGTATGTGTGTATGCATGTATGTATGAATATATATATATGTATATGTATGTGTATGTGTATCTGTATATATATATATATGTATCTGTATATGTATATGTATATGTATATGAATATGTATATGTATAATCTCATTTTTGTATAGGTGTAAGTATTGTAGATGGATGAAATCCTTACTTAACATCCATATATGTGTATATGTGTGTGTGTATGCAATATTCATCAGTGATTGCATGGTATACGACAATTCATGACATAGTGACCCTGGCCAGAGATGCTAATCTGTGTTGCAGGGGCTTTCTTTCACGCGCGGAATTTCCTTGCTCCAAACAGCCTGGTGTGCGACAAAAAACGAGTATCTTAGGATATCTTAGGCCTAAACTGCCTCCCTAGCTCTTTTCATGTCCTATCATTTTGGGAGGAAACTACTGTTTAAGCACATCTAAGCACCAAAAAAATGATCGTTTACCTGGTGTACCAGACCAAAATGGTGAAACCTACAAACCTCCTTACAGTGCGCCTTGTCTTTCGCATCTTTCGCGCCAATGATCCACATGCCATTGGTACCTGGCTTCAGAGCTGGACCTCCTGTTTTTTTTTGATGAGTTTTCCCATCAAAAATGGCCGAGCAAGGCCATTTTTGGAGATTTTAGACTGATAAAGTTCTGGGGTGTGCGGGACCACAAACAATGACAAACTGCCAATCTGCTCATCTGCTTGGTGGCAACACCTGCTGGTCAATGGAAAAAATCCTCACTATTGAAGGATGAAAACTGCCAAGTATGGCTGGGATGCCTGCCCAGAGAAATGCAATTGGGTCATTTCCCAATAAAAACGCAGACCACGGCATTAATTCAGTTACAGTAAGTTATCCAGCTACAATTATGCTTTCTGTTTTGAAACTTCCTATATCATTCAATTCCCAATTCACAAAATATAGGGAACCTCAGCCCTTTGGGCTGCACGACTCTCCGTGACGACTCCCGACACGTCGGACCTGAGTAGAGCCAAAAGAACCCAGCCTTCTGCTCCCAGACCTTGGCCAACATGTTTGCTGTTGAGGGATCCAATTGCCCATGAGGTTACCAAAGGCTGGCAGGGTCGAAGACCAACATGCAACCCCAATCTGTTCTCTATTGCGGCTTCTCGTCCTAGATAGGTCAGCAGTGTGAGCATTCTGAGGCCTGGACTGGTTGGCCATTGGCGGTCTCGCTTTGCATGACATATTCCCCGGCACACTGTTGTTGGCCGTTGGGAGACACAACAAAGAGCCTTAGGGCTTAGTACAGCGGGGCTCAAGGCTCACCAAACCTGGAGGATCTTGGAGTTTTGGGACCACATTTTCACCCATTTTCCCTATGCAAATGATGCAAATTGGCTGACTTGTAACAGGGCCAAAAAGTATACGTTCAGGACCTGGTTCCTCCCTTGGATTTACTGTGGGTGCACTTGTTTTGCGAAAACATCTTTCTTCTACTGTCTGATTGTGCCTTTTTGCATACCATTGGCAACTGTGACAAACCAAAAAACCATTAAAAAACGTTGAAAAGTGTTTTGCACAGCTACCACCAAATATCGAACACTCCATCGAGTGCTAGGACAATGCACTCTAATCGACCCGTTGTGTTTTCAATGAATCTACAGTAAATCATCCATCCTTTTTTTGGGGGAACTCCTGTGCTAACTACTGCACTCACGGGTTGATGCCTTCAGGACCGGCATCCACTCAGAGGACTGGTTTCGTTTTAGGATTTGCGCTGCGCCCCGCAAAAAATGGCAAACACCATGGAAATCTTGGGAAATAACCATCATGGTATTCCCAATGTGTGGGTACCCATCGATTCCCCAAAAATGGTTTCCCGGTTTCCATGGAGAACGAAACAAAGACCTGAGCCAAGGAACGCCGCCTTCATGGCTGGTTACGCTGCATCAAACACGGCCCTGGAAACCACGGGACCAGTTTGGTCAGGTGGTCACCAGATATTCCAGGATGTGCACAGATGGAAATTCCAATGTATGATTGGGGGTATCTCAAACTAGAATATACCCCAACATGCCAAATTAAAATGGGAATATTTAGGTGGGTAGCCAGTGAACTTTATCCTTTCTTGCAGGTTTCCTATTGGGAATCAAGCTTATGTCGACTGGAGAACTCATCGGAACATATGGGGACCATTCTTTGGCATAGTCCATTGATATACAATGACATATATTATCATTAAGATGGACCTACCTTGAGCATTTTTTCAACCAAAAGGATCTTGTGGATTTGATCCACCCACCGGTATTGAGGCCTGTGGGGCCCACCCGGAGGCCTGAGATTTCGTCCCTGTCCGCCCGCGTGAAAGTCTAGGGCTCACGTCCAGTGAAGATCCAGTGCCGTGGCAATCTCTGGGTGAATATCATGGGATGACTCTGTGGTGAATCACTACCAACTGCCACTTGAATGGGAAAGTACAGACAAATGCAGTGGGTGAATACCGTTCCCAAGGGATTCAGATGATTGAGGCCCAAAATTCAGTGCTCTTGCCTGACATTCCTTCTATTCCTGGACTTTTTGCAATTTTGCAGCCATGATGTGAGCCATGTTGTCCTGAAGGTTTGGACCAGTGAAAGCTTCGGCCGTGTTTGGGCAGGAGAATCGTATCAGAAATGAGCTGCAGGCTGGACATATCTCGATCATTCTGAAAACAAATGAAAGTCAATGAAGTAGAGAAAACAAACGGTCCAAAAACCACAACGATTTGTCTGCAGTCCTCAAATCAGCACTTCCCCAAGATCAGAAACTTCAATTCTGGCCGAGCTAAACAAGGGGAATTATATATATGGAATTATGTCCTTGTGTCCTTGTGAAGCAGATCATGGTGGGCTGAAAGAGTTCATCACGAAACGGAACGTGTGCGGTGATCCAGTTCTCCAACCCTGGCCCACTTTTTCCGCTCCATCCAAGATATCCACACAACGTTGGAGCCTGGGGGATGGGGCGGCCCTTGGAAAGCTTCGGGGAATCAGAGCCATTGGGATTAGATATGATTAGATGATGTGCCAATTGCGCGAAAATGAAGTTACAAATAACGCTATACTTATTAAGTATACCACTTTGTATGCACACACTGCAACCAAGAAATACTACTATAAAATACATGACAGGACTTGCAACACCAACATGTAACATGCTGGGTGCTGGATTTTAGTAGTGAGAAACGACTGCTAGGGTTTGATAGTCTTGGAGAAAAAAAAACTGGCTTTACACCTTAAACCAATGTAGATGCCACATGTGAGAGTCAAAGGCCATCGTGCTATGAACTGATGCTGGAATCTCGTGAAATCTATCTACTTATTGGGATGATCATTTTTCATGATCAAACACACCTGCCATAGTCAAACTCGGAAGAACAGAAACATAATTCAACATGTACCCTCTGGTTATTTAACATAGCCATGGAAAATTGCTAATTTTGGATGATTTTCCCATGAAAACCTCCATTTATAGGGGATTTTCCATGGCTGTGTTAGTCATAACCAGATGGTAATTAGAGCACGATCGCACCTCCATGCCTTAAAAGTCAGGAATCCCTGCGTACGTACCGACCTTCCCCCCAGCAGGTCGGTGCGCGATGGCTTTGACGATAGCTTCCCTCTGGTCAAGCGGTGAAACTGGATGTTGAAACACAGGTTTGATGTGGCACCAAGGTGCCAAAAGCAAGTTTAAACATCACTGGGCGGTTTTTTTTCCACCCATTCAGAAAAAATCGTCGTTGCACTGGACGGGCACGTCGGACCCAATTTAAATCTTTAAGAGCCACAACCTTCAAAATATCTTTGCGGCGTTTTCTGGGCCTCTACCACAAAGGCCAAATGTGATTCCAAGTGAGATTCTCACCGGGTTCTACCCGGCACCTTGAAAGAATCCAGAAAGGTCACTTGAGTCAACCAATTCCCAATTCGTGTCCCATCTAAATCCCACTTCTCACAACTTGGCCCAGTTTAGTCTCACCTAAACAGCCTTAAAACCGACAGCTTTTCCATGGACCTCAGTTGGATCCCCCCGGAAAGTGCTTCAGTTGTAGGCGTTCGTCCAGGCTCCGTGGATGGCCGTCTCCAACTTACCGCCCTCGAGGCCGCAGCGTTGCAAGGGATCTTCCACCTCTGTGGCGCTGCGGGACTTGGTGCCCGAGGCCAGCTCCTGGCAGATGAAAAATCCCAACCAGAATTTGGTGGGGAAAATTTTCGGAAAATCCATGATTTGATGATCTTGATAGGTATCAACCATACTTGGGTTACCATCATTTAAGTGCTTTGGAAGAGGGATTTGGTACAACAATAGGGGCTAGAATGGGGTCATAGTAATCATTGACTGATTGTGCCAGATTTTAGGGGGTCCTCACCCAGAATCTGAATTCCAGATATAAAAACATAGAGATGGTAAGAGATTATGGGGGGCTGTAGTGGGGTGCCAATGGGATGTGATTATTTAATGAACATCTGCCACGTTTTGCTCCCAAAATGATTTGTTTTTCTGGGTAAGCCTTCCCCATCGTAAGCAATTCTGGGATCAGAGGAGTGATGAGGAGTCCAGAAGGTCAAGGGAATTCTACCCCAAACCATTGTTTTCTTGTTATTTTCGTTTTTTTTGGCAACCATTTTTCCAAAGTTTCCCTTCAACCAGCTTTAGGAAGGAGGACTTTGACCCGCACGGAACGGGAGGTAGAGCACCAGTATATGATGGAATCCAAAAAAAGGATCTGTGAAATTTCCCGGATTCTTGAATATATTATGGGTATGGCTCAAAATCATTAACCCTATAACTGGTTGGTTTATGTACATCTACCATTAAAAATGACAATTTTTGGTACCATAATTTTGAGCCATAGCAATATTATTGGCTCTACGACTATAAGACCATCACATTGTGGCGTGTTCAGAATTGCCACCATTTCTCCACCTTAACTTTTCATTTGTTTTAACTGCAGAATGGGTAAACATATGGACCTCTGACGGTGCTGGGGTCTGGTACAACGCAAAGCATCCACATTGCTAAGCATGCTTTTGATTGTTTTTGGACATTGAAGCACCTCTAGAGTGTAGAGGGACTGCTTGTTCCCGCAAAATTCATCGCGAATGGCAGGGATACTGCAGATTTGGATGATCTGAACTAATCTGAATGATGTATACAGATGCATTGCCGCGTGCAGTGTAGTTTCAACACATTCCATTTCAAATCTCAGACATGGATGTTTTGCAACAGAAGGACGCCATGAGGCTCACTAGTCGCCTGATCGCGGCGTTGCTTCACAACAATGATACAATCACTAAACCAAACCAAATTCTTGCTGCCACCTGTTGCCAATTCATGGGAAGTCACTCAAGTTATAAGTTTCATTTAGTTTCATATGGGGATGGGTCAAAACCTATTATAGACAGGTTTACCATGGGGGAATCACCATCCGTTCACCGACTACTGCAGCGTCCTCAGCCGCGCTATCTAAGAGTGAGGCCAACTCCTGCAAGAAGACTTGGAGTTGGGTCTACTGGCTTAGATTTGAGAGTCGTTTACATCCTAGATTTATGAATGTCACTTGCATGTTGTGACACATTATAAACATATATGCATATGTAATTATATTGAAACCCATACTTCTGCTAAAATGTTGCGATGCATCATAGATGGTTGCTGACATCGAGGTCATCGTGGTGCACCATTCTACCCTCAAAGGTGACTTTCTCAGAAAATTGGGGCGCCTCTGCACCAGCAACGCTTCATGACATATCCATGACATCTCCATTGGATTGGTTTCTTGAAAGTTTCAACCAGCTGTCCAGATCCAACCAGCTGCAAGCGCAAGTAGGAAAAAAAACACGTGCCAGAATCATGAATCAGCAAAAGTCATCACAAGGCTCACTTTAGAAAACCATAGATACCACAACAAACTGAATCCAAAATCAGTTGGTTATAGTTATAGCCGACTTCCCCACCAACATCCACCAACAATTGCCAAAAAATAAGTGACACGAACACATTACAAACGGTAGTACATGGTAGTGCCATTCACTAGTCACAAGATTCACCCAGCTCAGTGGCCGTGTCTCCCTACATTCGGCACCTGCATGGCGAGAGTTTTCGGGCAATTCTTGATTTCTTCGATGACTTCTGCCATGGCCGCTGATAAGAGGTCGTGACCTGACTGTTGCTGGGTCTCTGCTTGGATTTGCTCATCGTGCAAAACACGGTTCGTACCTTTAAACATAGCAGGTTTCAATTGATCAATCCGCGAAATTGGAGGGACCAAAATCACTTATTTATAGTAAATATACAGAATGGTCCCAACATGTGACAACGATGGTGGTAACCACCAGCAAAACCATGTATCGTATATTCGTCACAAACACCATAAATCACTGAGACGCTTCCCAAGGGATGGTCAGCAAGTGTGGTTATCAATCCATCATGATGTCTTGATTTCCTGGAGACACACGCAGCCCAGCTATCCCTCCCAAAACAAAAACACAGACGACATACACCATCAGATACCTCCAAATTAACATAGAAAGCCAAGCTTTAGTAGTCAAATCATCTGTTGGATACAAATTTTAAGGTGCTATATGAACTTCAATGGGTGTAATTCTGCAGTATATATGGGTAGGGCCACCCAATTAATATCTGGCAATAAAAGCCAGATAGCTTCACCGAATACACAGAATGCCCAGAAACCTTTGTTCTTCTCCAGGCATGCGTCCAGAGCTTCGATGGCGGAGTTGGGATCTTTGGTATGGCTGGCAATGGCGTACTCTAATTTTGACTCGATCATTGCGGCGATTCCTTTCAGCTTCTCGCCCCCTTTCCTGACAAACGGGAGACTCCGAGGGGGGAGGTCCTGTTGAGCGTTCCGCCAGACTTTGGGGCATTGTTGAAGTGAAATGAACTGAAATTACAATAATCAATCAGCGTTGTGCCTTGCGTTTGACACAGGCTACACTCCGGATGTGGGAAAAAAGGTCTGGAACTATAGAAAGTGTCCCAAACAATGGCCCAGTCTCATACTGAGGCTTTGCCAAATCATCTTTTGCACTTCAAATTCAGCTGCTGTCTTCTTCCAAACTTCCTGCTTGTCTTTATCAATCCTGGATCGCAGGGATCGGGCACAGGCATGCAGCTTCTTGCTGGAATCCGCCATTCGAGTCTCGTCGCTTTTCGCGGCCTCAGCCCCTGTGGAGCTTTTGGCCACGCCGGTCAGCACAGCACTGATAGGCAGCACCTCATCATCTGCATTGGCTTCGGTGCCCCCGTCGGCACCTTCGGTGCAACGGCAGCAGGTGACAAACATCATCAGGGGCCAAACTAAGAGGACTAAGAACTAGCAGCTGCCAGGCCAAAAGTGGCTGCATGCACCGGAAAATCTGACAAAGTTCCAGCCACTGAGACGAGAAATTGCACATCTCTCCATCGCCATGGTGCTAAAAAACGCTTTGATATGGTTTGATCATTTGATCTTCCCACTTTTTCTCGTCTGATTCTTGGAGTAAGACAAAAAAAAAACTTCGAAAACCTGCATCCTAACAACGCAATCAGTGTGTCTCCAGTTGTTTACCTTGCTGGGATGACCACCACACCACATCTGGGAATCCCAGCTGCGGCCAGATGTCTTAAACCTGTTGGCAATGCAGCCGAAACAACAGTTGCAGGTCCATGATGGTCCAGGGGAGGCAAACATCCAAATAAATAGGGGAACACATCAATAGTTGATCGCTGTTTCAGTGACTTTCCACCCACCAGCCTGAAATTTGGGATCTTGAAAGTGATTTGACTATTGCGCTTGAACACGGTTCGGTGAAAACGTTGGAGGTACCCCAAAAATCCCGACACTGTCCCAAAAATAGAAGCTGGGGACCGCTGACATTGGATAGGCTTTATGGCATGTTGGGACCTAAGCTCTGATTGTGTAAAATTTCAGAGCAGACCCATCAAGCACAAATGGGGACGGGTCAAACAAAATGGGATGGTTTACGATCCAAAAGAAGATCACTTCATCTGTGGTCCCCATGGGGCCCGCAAAAAAATTGACCCATGCCCACATGTCATCGCAGCGACAAGCACTTTTGTTGGCTCACTTTGGCCCACAAAAAGTCAGGGTGAAACATCACTTCCGACGCGCTCTTGCAAGCTGGTCGGCTGGATGAACCATGCCTATAAAGTGACCTATGCACACCATGTGAACATTACATTAAACTGGCTCGCTGCTCGAGAGTTCATTCATGTTCATATGGAAAGAACAAGTGAAAATACATATATATATATATATATATGTGTGTAGTAGATATATACATATCTAAGTGTGTATGCATGCATGTATAAACTTTCCAAATACATATAATATCAAGCAATCACATATATATATATAATATACATTAAAAAAAGAAAAACGTGTACAATATTACAATATTACATATATTCGTATATTATATGCACACTACGTACATCTGTATTTGTTTTGCAGGTTATCGTCATATAGATGCACTATCGCAGCTCTCGGCTTTTGCGCATCTCCTTGTGAGTCCTCTTCTTCTCCTATCACCGCTGGCTGCGAAAGGGATCACACACGCAACGGGATGATTCAACTCAACTATATTCAACTATAGTAACTATATAATATCTAAAAGAATAGAAAAGTCATTTGCCCTTCAAATATATTCAGTACTGTGATATACTTTAATATTGTTTATCTTTTTAGGGATCGCAAACTCTGCAGGTTTGGAGGTCTTGACTCTTGACCAGTACCCCAGTATACGCGCTCCAGCGAGGGGTTGTGTGTGTGTGTTTTTCGGCCCGCTCAGGTGTGCGATCAGCATAGCTAAAACAGTAAACAGCAAAATAAAGGAACATGAACATTTCACAACACGTGCATGATATAATATATGTACGCAAAAATGCATGATTCTAATGTTATATCTATTTACAAAAATCTATCAAACACAATATAATATGCTTCAATTATAGTATCTAATATTCATATTTTGACTGCGCCCCGGGCATGGACCTAATATTCATATGAAGTGGCATGTATAAAAAGAAGATACCCGTTGAACTTCAGCCCTCCAAAAAACTAAATCACATAGAATCATCTATGTATATATATATATGTATATATTGGCCATGTTCCATGGCAAAGTGCTAAACTACCAAAGAGCTGGATCATTCCAGGTCTGATTGTTGTTGACTTAGTATCTAATATTCATAGGTGTATTCCCAATATTCATATTCAAACAAACAGAATATCGGGCCAAAGGAGGTGTGTCAAGATATAAATATATAATTAAACATGCGTATGTTTCAATCATTTGATTTCCTTTCGATAATATATAGTCCTATATCTAATGCGGTGTATATCATATATATATATATACATATGAGCATTGGTCAACATACCTCTGTCATTCCACTATACTGGTTGGCTTATTCCGGGATTCTCCTATTGGATTAGGAAAGAATCCCCTTCCTATATTGGATAGTACAATCCCCCAACTAATCATCAACCAACAGGGGCTTAGCAGGCACTGCTCACATAAATAGATATATCTCGCATAAACCCAAGTTATTGGAGTCATAAACCAACTTAGCTAGTTTATGGGGCACCACATTGTATTATATATATATACCCTCTGGTTATTTAACATAGCCATGGAAAATCCCCTATAAATGGAGGTTTCTAGCTGGGAAAATCATCCAAAATTCGTCATTTTCCATGGCTATGTTAAATAACCAGAGGGTATATGTTGAATTATGTTTCTGTTCTTCCGAGTTTGACTTAGCTAGTTTATGGGGCACCACATTGTATTATATATGAATATGTATATATATATATAAATACACACATAAATAGAAGATACATTCACTGCCAAGGTTTGTCTCCTGCACAATGACCTTCTCCAGGATATGTCTCCGCCAGGCCGGGAGAATGAGGGCCACCACCTGGAGATCCCGTGGCCGTCCCTTTTGCTTGGGCTACACTGTTTTATATGGGCTATAGTGCCCAGTATGTTGGGCATTCATATATACATATACATATATATATATATATACATACATATATATATATATATACAATATCTCTATGTACATATATATATATATATAGAGATACATGCATGTCTATGTAGGATCTAAATTGATTTTAAGCCAATAAATTGGATAGCATGTTGGATTATGATGATCATCAATCACGTGTGGACTAGGATGATATTGGATAGGGAGAACAAGTGGGGATGTTCCATAACATTCAATAACGGTGTATTGGGTTGATGGAAGCTGATGGCATACTATGAGAATCCCCTCTGTATAAATAAATCGAGGACCTCGAGGATGGCACATCAAGTTATGATAATGGCCGAATATCACCAATAACATACGGTGTATATATATATATATAGTTCCAATAATTCTTGAATCCAGGGGTGTCTTGCACCCACTGCTCATATGGGTTTCAAGTGCGCGGAGAATCTGATGGATCAAATAGCATCATCTGCACACTTGTTACTTTCAACATCTTTCAACCCATCACTCTAGAGACGACCTAGGATATATTGCCGAAGGTCAACGAACATCACAGATTTCTTTAGGCTTCAGCTTGGTCCCGTAGCCGAGCTGAAGAAGAAAAACATGATGGGAAGTCAATCAATCAAATCAAATAGTATAGTTCTCAGAAAAATACAAGTATAAAATCATATATATATATACATATATATATATATGCACTATATAATTGTATACATTCATATTCATAAATATACACACACATATATATATATACGTATATATATATATATACACACATATATATATACATCTATATATATATATATATAAACTCCAACCGTATGAGGAATATATAGGGATATATTCAACTTCCACTGGATTTGAGGGAGATCTAACCCACCAGCAGCGACATATTCCAAGTAAAACCCACGTCAGGGCAAACTTCAAATTCAGGCCTCACAAGAAAGTATCAAATTCAAAAGGAATATCAGCCACCATTCAAGGGATATGCGTAATCAACAATAACATGGCTTATATACTCACAAACAAATAGTGTGGTAGAACTAGCACTGCCCTTGTTCGTGCGGGTTTGCCCGTCGGAGTTCATTGCAGGTGATGGAATATGATGGAACTAGAGCTCTTTGGTGGATCTTGGTGGTGTGGTTTAGTTACCCCCTTGAAAAATATTAATATTATAAATCATAAAACCACTTGGGGACCGGAACATCTTTACTCGTCTGGAATGGAACATAAATCTTTGAAACAAACAATTCATCGGGTTTGATAATGCGTACAAATTATCGCGGTATCACTGCAATTACCACCAACATAGAGGGAAATTGACCAAGAAAACATTGTCTCTGACCTGGATTGTGTGAACACCTGGCTTGTCTACTTGGGAGGTACCATGTTAGTAGCACATTATAACTATTTCACATCCCCTAGTTCATGGACCATTTAATCCTGGGAGTTGACATTAATGATCGAGAAATATCCTCTGGTAAACTAACATAGCTATTGAAAATGGCTAATTCATGGTGGATTTTCCCATTAAAAATGGTGATTTTCCATAGTTATGTTAGTTTACTGGAGGGTAAGAGGAACTGTTCCTCCTCCTGGCCCGGCACCCCAGGATACCCCAGGGCCCCGCACAGCACATGCCAAGGCAAGCTCCGTCCAGAGAGGCCTGTACGTCCGCAACGCCACCACTTCCACGCCTGCTACGGCAAGGAACGGCATCCATCTTGGGGGGTAAAACTCAGCAACATGGTGATGTACAGTAACACATCAGCATGCTGATGATGGTAAAAATCCGGAAAGGAGTTTCCGCGATGTAAGGAACTATTGGCATGTCGTCCGGGAGGATAAGGAACAATCAAAGGAGGAATGGCCATAAGCTATGAAAACGGGGATATGATTGATGGGAGTTTATATGATTCAGGAAGCTGTCATGAGGATATTGAGTATAAGATCATTTGATTTCAGTCATGTGTTCTTGGAACGTTTCTCCTTCTACTTTTGCTGTGACAAATTCTTAGCTTGTGAAATCATGTGAACAAGCAGTCCACCAATCTGCGCTCCTGAATTTTACCTAGACCCTTTCAAGAAATGCAATCTCAAACAGGATGAAATAGGAAGCGCGTCTTCCGAACCCATTTTCTCTATGTTTTCCTCGTCCTTCAGCAAGAAACATCTAATCTACACATCGCACCTAACGTTTTTCGGCCCCATCCCAACTGCCAATTTCTTCCCGCCTCCATCGAAGGACTGCTCCCAGGAGAAACCCACCAGAATTCCCAAGGAGCTGATGATATTACCTGGTGGCCACAGGACTGTTGTTAAACGCCCCCTGTTTCAAAAGATCCGGGAAAAAATCCAATTGAGGAGCAAATGATCACCATTTTGGGGGGAACCCCCTAATAGACCAGGGTTTGTTCCTCCGGGGTTGAGGTTATATGCATATGCACTTGTTTATGTACCGGGATAAGGTGGCTATGTGGTTTCATATGCAAATTGCATTGGCATACGCACATGTAGAAATCTGTGCGGATGTAAATGCATGCACATGTACATATGTATGTGCATGAAACATGTGTATGCATGCACATATAACCATAATAGCAATGATGAACATGATGATAATAGTAATGAAATTAAACATCATTACATATTATAGACACGAATTATCTGTTTACTCATAATTTGCAAAAAACCCAATCTAAGACCATCTTTGGCTGCACCAGGGGTTCACTGTTCACCGTTCACCCTTTGCCTAGGGCTTCATCAGCATCTTCTTCGGTGCTATCCAGGTCGATGACTAAATCCAACCTGCTCCAAGCGCGGCTGGGAAATCCCTGCACTAAATGGGGGTTTATAGCTGGGAAAGTGATTTATAAATAGGGGAATATTCAATTGCCATGATTGCCAGATGATATCTTGCTGTTTTTTTCGAACAAATTATGGTAAATTCTTGCCACCATTCTGGATGGGTTCCATCGCAAAGTGGCTAGGCTTAGGATGGACAAACTCCTGCTTTCAGCATCAAGTAGGAGGGGCCAATCCCATTGAACTGGGCATATCTGGGTACAGCTCAAAAAATGAGTCGTACCATGCTGCTGCTCCCATGGGCCCACAACATTTGTTTGGTCTAGGAACCGTCCGCATATCGGCGTCTCTGAACCTGGCACCCCCAAAACCAAAACAGGGTTATATCACCTCCACAAATAGCCCTTTTGGGGGAGTATGCATGGTTTTTGTTCCATGTTTTTCCCCATTTTCAGAGCCATGTATCTGCCTAAATTATGATAATTCCAATAAGTAAGGCAACTTGGTGATGACTTCCCTTTCGAACCATAATAACCATAATCCAGATATAACGTACATAAATATATATATATATATGTGTGTGTAATTATATAAATATTAATAATAATATATGATGACACCCTGGGATCACCGTTTTGTCAAGTCACATTTTGATGATCAGGGCTGCGCAGAATGAGATCGCCAATGCCAAGCTGATGCCTCGTCGACGAAACGAGGCAGCCGTTGAAATATGGGGAAATATGATGAAATGGTGGAGCTGATGTGATACTCTTCAAACTCGCAGTCCATGCGTTCATTGAATCCCGCTTCTCCCAAAATTACTTTACTTCGAATGATCCCCACCGTGACACATACTCTGACATAGTTTCTGACATACCATCTGGAAGTATATGTTGGATATATATTCTGACATTCTATCTGACATTCTTCTGGAGTATACTTTGACATTCTTTGTGGCATTCTATCATCTGGCATCTATTCTGGCATACTTTCTGGCATATATGCATTCTATCTGGTGTATTCTGACATTCTTTCTGGCGTCTATTCGGGCATCAATTCTGGCATTCTATCTGACATGGGCACTGCCGGACCTCAACCTCGAGCGCCAGATTTCAGTGGGTCCGACAGTGCCCACTGAGATCTCTGACATTCTACCTGGCATGCTATCTGACATCTATTCGGACATTCTATCTGGCATATTTTCTAACGTTCTTTCTGGCATTTAATCTGGCATTCAATCTGACTTATATTCTGACATTCTATCTGACATATTTTCTCACATTCTATCTGTCATGCTATCTGACATCTATTCTGACGTTCCATCTGGCATTTAATCTGGAATATGCATGCCTATGTTCTGTCATGCTATGTGACATCTATTCTGACGTTCCATCTGGCATGTAATCTGGCATTCTATCTGACATCTATTCTGGCATTCTATTAGGCATATATTTTTTGACATTCTATCTGACATTCTGTTTGGCATTCTTTCTGGCATTTTTTCTGGCATTCTGACATGTGTTCGGGCCCAGGCCCGGCCCACAGCCTGCAGATCTCGCCGTTTGGTGTTCGGGCCCAGGCGTGGCCCACAGGATCCAGAGCTGGCAAACAGGAAGGAGGAGAAGGAAGGAAGGCACCTGTGTTGAAATCTGGAGACCCTCACCTTGCAGGTGGGGAAAAAAAGCAAAACCGAGACGTCTATAGGCCTGCAGGTCAAAATAGTAAATTCTTCAGCCATTTTCAGAGCAGTATAGTATAAGGTCTGGTAATCTAACAGAGCTGTGGAAAATGTCCAGTTTGTAGATGATTTACCGCTTAAATTGGTGGTTTTCCATATACCGGTAGCTATGTTAGATTACCAGAGGGTATATCATTCAATGCTGACAGATGCCTAGTCACCCACAGTCCCATGTCCAAAGGCAAAAACGATCTCGAGAATGGACATGATTATACTGAGTTTATATCGCCTTTGATCGCTTTTCGGATAAGATCTTCAAGGTCAATAAGGCAAGCCACCTGGCCCAAACTGGGTAATTTTTCATGTTCGCTAAGCAGTGTTTCTATCATGTTCTATCCGGTGGTGTCCTTTCGGGAAATCTCGAGCGGCCAGTTTGGCAATGGCTCCGAGGTGCGAGAGGTCAGCGACGTCGGGGGCCCCACGTAGCCACTCCACCTGGCCATGGCTCCGGCCATCGAGCCACAGCGAAACGGAGGGAGCCAGTGAACAGCGCGGTCCCGATGGTTTCGGTGAATCATCCAGCCATGGATCCGACTTTGTTTAAATCTCTGAAAGTATACCAAAAATCGGACACAATTTGAGATTTATGTTCGGAATTCGAATTGATCAGGCATCAACTGGCACAGAAGTACGGAAACTGGAAAGCAGGCAGCTGGGAGTGATCCATGGGATTAGTAGGCTCCGTGTCTCTCCATCCCATATCGGAGGAATCTTTGCAATGGGTGTCTAATTCCCAAAAATAGCGGATTGATGACCATCTCCCAATATTTCAAACCACTCTCTGATATTTTCCTGATCTTTCCTGTGCTGTCTAGCCCAAGTCTTTCAAATCGTAAATCCACGCTGCTCTCTGGAAACGGGTTCACTGTGTTTGTTCATCGAATTCTTTATGCCATTGGGCTAGTTCCTGAAGTTGAACTCCATGCTTTCTACTGCCTGGCTCAAGGATACCTGACATGTCGCATCGGCCGACTTCAAAATCCCATCTTTTATCTTCAATTTTCCCTTGTGAAACTACGGACTATTCCAAATCATCATCTTGGATATATATATATAACATCTATCTATATATTATATATAATAATATGTACATATATATATACACTATATTAATTATATACTATATCCCATTGTATCCCCATGATCTTTGTTTGGGTTGGTGAACCCCCATGAACCCCCCATCATAACCGCCTGGTGATCTCCCATCGGGCGCTGAAGAGTAAGGTCCATGCGAATGCCATCGCAGAGGATAGCCTCTGCATCAACGGTGGAAAGGACAGCATAGCTCTGGAAGCCATGAAAACGATGATTCACCCCTTAAAAAATGGTGAGTTTGAGTTTCCATGGCTATGTTATATAGGGTACGAGGGAAATATGCCGTACCAATTTCTGCATGGCTAGCTAATCTTAGAAGTCCCCTTTGCAAAGTTGCGATTGTATGCAAGATTCATTCTTGCTGGGATGTTCCTTTAAATTCATGACGAAAACCTTGCCAATCAACCAATCAAAAAGCTGATCTAAATAATTGGCGATAAAATCCATTTGTTTGATGGTGTTGAGGAAAACAAGGCACATTTCGAAGCCACCAGCCAGCCAACGATCGCCGATCTATCTGCATCTATATCTATCTATCATTATCTATCATTATCTATCATTATCTATCATTATCTATCATTATCTATCTATCTGTCTATCTGTCTGTATCTATCTATATGTATGTATCTATCTGTATCTATCTGTATCTATCTGTATCTATCTGTATCTATCTGTATCTATCTGTATCTATCTGTATCTATCTGTATCTATCTGTA
>BGPT01002299.1:17809-29972 GCA_003297045.1 Symbiodinium sp. clade C Y103 | reverse complement strand
CTATCTATCTCTATCTATCTCTATCTATCTCTATCTATCTCTATCTATCTCTATCTATCTCTATCTGTCTAATCTATCTAATCTAATCTAATCTTATCTTATCTAATCTAATTATCTATCTATCTATCTATATGTATCCGGCGCCATTTCACCACAATCTGAGTCATGAAAACTACCCCTGTCCCAGTCCACTATACTGGTTGGTTAATAGATGTGATTATGTAGTATTAGTGATATATCTTACTATGGGCTACAAATATATACTCGCAATTAAACCAGGCAATATAATCCAAAACAAGAGTCAACCAGCCATCAATGAACCATCGTTCTTACCAAACAATATCACCACATTAATTGGCCTTTTTTCGGCCCATATTCAATGGTCCATCCACCAGTGATATGAACCAAGCAGCTGATGGTAAACTGACATAGCTATGGCAAATCACCATGTAATGATAAGGGGTGAATCAAATACTAATGGGCCGTTTTCCATCGCTATTAATATTAGTTTACCAGAGGGTACCCCAACTAGCCATACCATACCCGTACCATAATACCAACATATACTCTGTAACTATAGGTATCAATCAATCTATTGGTAATCTGTCAGTTTATCCTCACTCCAACGACAACGCCAGCAAGTCACTGCAGCAGCGCCCAACAACGTCGCAGGAAGGATTTCAAGGTGCCCGGCGTCGGTGCTGCACCTGCAGTGAAAATCAAGATGAAAGTCAGCAAGTCACAAGACACGGAATGAATGTTAAAAGTTAAATATCAATGTCATCAAAAATGCATGAATGTACAAAATAATGATTGAAAATCCAACTGACACACAGAAATACTGGGTTTGCAAGACGGTTTTCTCCTTGGAAACGCTGCAACTGTTCCATACTCAGTCTACAAGTGTTCAGGAACCGGATTACTTGCTGCTTCTAGTTTCTCATCTAATTACCTTGATCTTGGGTGGCAGTCGGTCTCTAAAGCTGGCTGTAGTAGGGCTTGGGGATGACAAATCCACCCGTTGGCTGGAACTTAATTGCAGTGCTAACTTGTAAGCTATGGTCCCTGAATCATCTGAATCCTTCTAGGAAAGGGGAGAATGCCCAGAATATCCCCAGGATGCCGTTTCCCATGACAGCCAAGCTACCCCTGAAGATCCTCCGTCCTGCAACCACCAGCGCAACGCTTAAGACTGCGAAGACAAGGGAAAAACCAGCAAACCTTGGTCGCGGAAGATTCAAAGTTGTTCAACGCAAAACCTTCCAGGAAAATATACGGGGATTTCCAAAAATAGGGGTACCTCCAAATCATCCAAAATTAAACATGGTTTTGAGGATCCCGATTGGAAGTAACTTCACATGGGCATTTGATGTCATTTGAATCCTTTTTGTTGTTTACCATGTCTTCCTCCAAGCTGAACTGCTTCTTTGCCTGGATTTGTCTTTCGAATTGTGCTTGAATGAACTGTGCCCATGCAGCTCCCTTTAAAATGGAATAGGACCAATGGGCCCGGACCAGGGCACACAATTGTTTTTCTCTCAATGTTTTAAACAACTTATTCAACCATCCAATGTTGGGGATAAATCATTGGTACGTGTTTTGAACAAACGCACCCTACCCCAAACAGCTCCCAGCCCCTCAAAGATCTACATATAATATATCAATATATGTGTATATATATATGTATATATATTTATATATGTATATATATATATATATAGTCAATCCATAGATATGGAAAGCGCATCGTTTCTCAAGGAGAATGCTCCTACAAATGATAGCAGCTTTCCAGAAATCTTGATTTACTGGGTAAACGATGGTAAACCGGCAAAGAAATCTCAGCTCAGGCAGCTCTTCAATGGTCCTCTGCGATTTCTTCTGCCCTGGCGTCAGCTCATCTGCCAGCTGCCCACTGAAGGCGAAGCGACAGGACTGGACCAGCAGGAAGGACACCGCCAGCGCCGCCGAGTCGTGCTCCGCGTCGATGACATTCTCGGTCCAAAGGTCGTAGGTCCAGCGCTGCCACTCCCCAGCGGCGGTGACGTCATGGGGCGAGTCGCTGGAGTCGAGGCGCTGGTAGGTCTTGGAGGTGACCTTAGGGAAGTTGGAGAGTTGGAGAGTTGGAAACACCAAAGATCTGGGAAAAACAAGGGGAAAACATGTTTGATTCTGGTGGGCCTCTTAAAATTCTCAAATATTGAAGTTGAAGGCATCTTTAAAGCATGCATGCTGCTGTTGATGAAACAACACACTTCCTCAAATCAGGCAGTCTTTGAGTCACGTACCTACAGAAGCTCTTCCACTGGCCAAATCTGGCCGTTTTGTCATGTGAATGCTACCTTGAGGGCTTTGGAATCCGTTGCTACTAGTAACAGCTGATACAGTCTGGTGCTCAGGAACTTCAGCTACTCCTCCTCCAATCCCAAAGCTTCGTAGGAAGATCAAGGGTTCTCCATGGTTCTCCTCCCTCTCTCTCTCTCTCTCTGTTTTTGGTTTAATATGTACGGTACTTGGAACTGATATATGTAAGATATCTATGACTTGAATTTACATTTACGACTGATGGTCGTTGCCATTTATTGTCGAAGTCTTACGAAACACGGTTCCCACCGAGGTCTAGTCAAGACATGTAAAAACTGGCCCCTCTTTTGTTGTGGTTTGGCTTGGCAATGGATCATCAAGAAATTCTTCTGAGACTGAAGCTCTGAACATATATCTGAAATCAGTGCTACTGCGAATATGGAAAAATCTCAGCCGCCTCGGGATTTTCCATGATTTTCCACGAGTACCCTCTGGTAAACTAACAGTTTGCTATGGAAAATGGATGAAAATTGACCAGTTATAGTGGATTTTCCCATTTAAAATGGTCCATCGTTATGTTAGTTTACCAGAGGGTCCTGAGTAATGTTGATCCCCAGCTGATCCCAGCTGCCTGTTTTTGACCAAGCAGCCCTCTCCCGGACGCGCCGCGCGCACCAGTTGAGCACCGCAGCGAGCAGAAACATCGCCGGCGCAGCGACGAATGAAGCACCGGGGCTGTCGCGAAGCCAGGGCATGTGCTGCAGAACCTGCCGGGCCAATGATGGAACAACGAAATGTGGGGTGGTAGTTGGGCACGTAGTCAACATTTTTTTCGGGTATATATATATATATATATACATACATAAACATATATATGGATGGGTATTTAGCCAGTGGTAGTTGGTAACATGGGTAACATGGCCAATCTTAGATACCCAGAAGAGATGAGCTGGTTAGGATTAACATCCAGCTAATATACAGCAAAAGACTAAGTTGTACTAAAGTAGCCATCAAGGTTTCCCCTGAGTGGGTGATTTTACCCCAATTACCCCGATCTGTGGCCATTGCACTTATATATATTTATATGATGTAATATGATTGGGAAAAGCATGGAATCGAATGCGTTGCCAAATTTTGCAACCACCCCAAACAAAGTTCTTGCCTTTTTGGGGCGCTATATGTATGGAAGTATGAAGTATATGTATATATAGAAACCTTGGTGTTGCATGGTACCCTGCATGTCACATCAAAAAAAAGAGTACTCGCCGAAGATGGTAGCTTGGTTTTTAAGTTTTGACGCGTCTTGGCCCATCCCCACATGCGACGTTGGATTGGAATGGATTGGATCCAAAGAAAAAGGAATGAGGATTCTCTCGGTTTCTCATACAAATATTTTGCAGAATTCACTTGGATCAAAGATTGGTTGAATGAGAACTCCGGTATTGAAGGATATACTTATATATGTTCAGCATGTCAACACATGTCAGCAAAAAGGAACCAGATATTCAAATGATGATGCAATTCTTCTATGTTCTTTTCAGGCCTGCATGAAAATGACCTATGTCCCAGTATGAGTCTTACAAGCCAGCTAGGCTCTTAAAGAGCTAACCTCCAATATCTTGACTCACTGTGATACCAACACCATGAAGAACGCAGGCATGTAAGGGCCACCCAGCTCTAAAAACATGGTAACCACCCGGTATGTGACGACATTTGATGACTCTTTTTGTACACGAAAATACCTCATTTTAGTGACCCAGAAAAAAGTGCCACTCCAAAGCCATCCTCGGATCTTTTTCCAATTGCTTCTTTTGGGCAATATTATATATTTGTATATATATATATATTATATATATAAACATATTTGTATACAAACAAAAACACCGAACATCAACACATCTCCAGCATTTCGATGTTAGGGAACGGTTCCGCAATGGATGGATCCAAAGCCGGTGAGGTGCGCTAAGATGGTGGCCCAGCATCTGGTGCGGCGTTCCAACTTCCCCTGCAGCAGCTAAGACGTGAGCGACCCATGGCCGTGGAGCACACGGCCATGGACCAAACGAAACATGGGGTTCTACGTATACATGTATATTTACATAATTATATATATATATATATGCAATAACCCTCAAAATAAAACAAAAATATCTTGTATAAAATGGTGGCCCATGGCCCCATTTGATGAATGCCTGTAGGCTGTGTGAAGTCACGACCCATGAGGTCTGTTTAAAATGAAGGCCTCTGGCGCCCCTGCCCAAATGTACCCCCAGGATCCTATTTAAAAAACACTGCTTTTGAGGCCATCGGCCCCCTTGATTTTGTACAGGAAACCTACACCCCTATTATATGCATATATATATATATACATACATAAATATTGGTCGTGCTTTCTTTGTGTGAATATGTGTGTGTGTGTGTGTGTTTCTATTTCATTAACCATCCCGAAGTGGGGTCAATAAAATTATGAGCCCGGCCCTGCCCACATCAAAATCAACCATCTAATCATGGCCCGTTTTTTGCAGGTTGGAAGGGTTTAACCCCATGCGAACACAAGTTTGAAGCATGTTTCCAAATTGGGGTTTCCAAATGGTGGATGGGACAACATAGGATATTTGAAAACAACTAGCTGCTAGCCACGTCAGTTGTTTTCGACAAAAGCTCCAAGGTAAGTAGAACTGTCCTTCTGGTACCTGCAAACATTGCGAAACTGTGGGATTGCTACCCACTAAAAAACAACACATTTGTCATCATTTGTCCATTGTATGAACATGTTAAACCATTAGAACATGAATTATTGCATTACTAATTACATTACCACGACAACATCCACTCACCTACCAGTAACTCGCTAGGCTTGCTGAGCTTCCCATGTCTCTTCCAACTTTTTCTCGTCCATCACAGCCGGTGCCGCTGTGAGAGCAGCACTCTCGTAGGCTGTTCCCAGTTGCAGGAGGAAGAAATAGCTCAGCATGGGAATCAACGCCACAAGCAGTTTGAAGCTGGGGGTGGTACTATGCGGCAGCAAGTAGAAATGAATCCTGGTCGGCGTTTGGGAAATCTGGAGCCAGGTTACTTACGAAAAAAGTGATGGAACACGTTGGTCACTCAAGTGATACAAGTATACAAACGTCGCAGTCCAATCACCTTCCAAACCCACTGACCTTCATCACATTATCCGTCCAACGGGTGACTTCTTCTACTTTGGGCATGTTTGGAAAATGTTTACATGGATATCTTCTACCAGCACCTTATCATCTTTGCCCTTTGCTACAGACAAAGGGGCCAGGAAAAACCTAACTCTCACGTATTTGCATGAATACTGCACAAGAAAGGAAAACATGTACAGTAGCTGCAACCTGCAACTCCTAAATTCTGGCTTCCATCTGCAACTTCGGGAATGTGACAATATGTGACATGAACAAAATACAAAAAATGCACCAACAACTCCTCCCCACCACACAAATGCTTCCAAGCTTCAGCTTGTTGATACCGCTAAAGATCAACACAGCAGAAAAAATCGACAGGGTGGCGCTGATGACCCGCCAACTGTAGAATCTCATGTCCGGATCCTCATCGTTCACCAGGTAGAACAGGGTCATCACAAAAGCGATGCCACCCAGCAACATCAAGCTTTCCGCGAAGTCGACATCTGTAAACTCTTCCCTTTCCCTTGGAGGGCTGAGGCAACCCGATTGTGCTCTAAACAGCTGTGCGCATGTTGTGACATGTTGTGACACTAGAAAGCCGGCGTCCAAGATGTTGATCAGCATGGCGCAAACCAAACAAAATCGAAGAATTGGAAACTCTACAGTATTTGGATTGGAGCAAACACTGATACACCGCTAATTTGTGTTTTCTTCTGACCCAAGAAATGGTCCCAAAACAAAAAAACTCGATTATCTGGCTTAGTTTATATCCCCCTTCATAGCCAAAAGAATTAAAGTACCAACCCACCCATCCCAGGTTGACCTTTTTTTCCTTCCCAGCATCTCTTCCAGTTCCATTTCTTCTTCCAGTTTGGCGCGTCGCTGCTCCGCACGCAGTCTCTCCTCCGT
Organism: Symbiodinium sp. clade C Y103; assembly: GCA_003297045.1. Classification (NCBI taxonomy): domain Eukaryota; class Dinophyceae; order Suessiales; family Symbiodiniaceae; genus Cladocopium; species Cladocopium sp. clade C. Next base: position 23,613 of record BGPT01002299.1, on the reverse strand, counting down.
CTCCTGCAGACGCATCTGCTGCATCTCCTCTTCCGCTCTCTGTCGCTGTTCCTGGCGCAAGTATGCCAGCAGTCCAGGAAAAAGAGTAGAGCACATGCATTTTGAGGAGCATATATGATATACAAAGTTATCACAATATATACATCTATCTATCTATCTATCCAATCCAATCCAATCCAATCTAATCTAATCTAACCTATCTATATGTATATCAGTATATCACTATATATTGTAGCTGCGTCACATGCTCCTCCCTGTTGAAACAGGGACCCAAATATACCCAAATATTGGCACGAATCCGCCATGTTTTCCATGTCAAGCCATATCAAAATCTGAAAATTTCGGGCACGTGCAGCCAATCCCCACCCCCGTCCCCAGTCCTTGGTCCCCTCCAGAGCAACATCCTCAGCCAGAAGTTGTTTTATCCTCAGCCAGAGTTGGGAGATGTTGGGAGGCATTCTAGAATATGTGGGGGAGGAGGAGGAGGACAAGGATGGTGGTGTCGTCGTCCTCCTCGTCCTCCTCGTCCTCCTCGTCGTCGTCTTCGTCTTCGTCGTCCTCCTCCTCCTCCTCGTCGTCTTCCTCCTCCTCCCCTCCTCCTCGTCGTCGTCGTCATCGTTTGTCTTGATTGTCATGATTGTCATGGCTGTCATGATTGTCATAATTGTCATGATTGTCATAGATAATAGAAAGCCCTTTCAGGCGATTCAAGGATCGAAACGCATTGCATGAAGTCGATTTTCTCGAGCCCCAACCAACCAAACAAACACAGGTCCATTGGATCATCTTTCCACTCAAGATCGTGGAACATCTCCAGTCGTAAGAGACATGTTTTTGTTCCCTTTGGCCCCACCAAATCCACCAAGAAGTGGATCAACATCGTCCATCCCTGCAGCTCCAGCGTCGCTTCGGCCTGGTCCAAATGCAACTGTCGCAAGTTCTGGATGCCTTGAGCATCAGAACGGACGCAGAGGAGCAGCAATGCCCAAGGCCACAGCATCTTGCCATGGCAACTTGAGCCAGGAATTTCCCAAGAAATCGGGATGCCTCAGATCTTTCTGTTTTTGAGATGTTGTTTTTTTTTTCTTCTCGTGGCATGCAAGTGGTTAGCTGGAGTGGCAATAGGGAATTTCCCCGTGCACCTGGTTCTGATTCACCTGTTCGACATTCCCTTTTCTCCGTCCTAGATTATGGTTGACTAGTTGACCATAGTTAATAGTTGAGCGACGTGTGTGAGTGTGTGCGCATCATTCTTTGCATTGCCTCCCTGCTACATCGCACATCCTTTTCGCCGCCGCAGGTTGGATACTGCGATGCAAACTGGGAGGACCCGATCCCGGAGAAATTGCGATACAAAAATCCCGGCCTCTCAGCCTTCGTGTCTTCTGAGGAAGCCAATCTAAGTGATACGACTTTTCAAGCCACCCATTTCATCTTCTGTATCAAATTCTTGGGCCATCCTTGGCCATTTCCCGCAGGTTCAAAACGCGACATCCTTAGGCGGAAGGAAGTTCCTGTCGTGTGGCGGGGCCGAACTGGTCGTAGGACACTGGAGTATCCTTGGATTTTGGTGCGAGCATCCCGGGTTGGAAATCAACAAACCTCTTTGAATCTACCAACCAGCATAATACATGATTCCAGCATTGAACTCCAGGTGTCTGGAATATCTCAAACCTATCATGTGCTTTTTCATCTCAACCAACTATATTTACAAGATTTTCCATTTACACTAGTCAAATATAGCTATATGAATAAATGTTGAATTTGGAAATCTATGTCTCTGGACCATCTCCAAAAACTAAATCAGCCCCCAAAGATCCAAAATACTCAAACAGATCTTTCAATTTTATCCAATTTCCACCCATTCCAAGTGTCTGGAACATCTCCTGAGTCCAACTCCTTCATGAAATCCGCGGCCACCGAGTCCTCGTTGTCCATGACGCCCAGTCCTGGCCCGGCGGCGCCCTTCTGATCGGCGGATGCGATGGCGTTGGCCGCAGCTGAGATCTCGCAGATCTCTGCTGTGATGGCGGCCTGACGCTTCCTTGGTACCACACGGAACAACGCGGCAGGATGGGGCGGATTTTCGCCCAACAAATTGGGAAGTTGACTGATAAAGATCATGAAAAAGAATGATAAAAATGGAGAGGAATTGGAAGTTTGCCAGGAATTTGGGGGATGGAACCAGAAAGACTGGCGGCATGTTTAGGATTTGGGATAAACACATGACAAACATGTGTTTCTAAAAATGAAGAGAGTTGTACAAACTTATGGTTTCACAAGCAGGATCTCACTGGCAAACAATAACTGAACAAATATTTTTTATCGGGCAACATTAGGAACAAACATGAACAAACATTGGATTTGACTGGCACAAAATATTTGAGGGAACACATGAAAACCAATCACAGTAAATAATTCACCAGCAAATATTTCAATAGATTGGAATTTTCACCATGTTTCTTTTACCAGAAAACTTGTCAGATGTCTGGAAACCCAACCTGGCAACGACGGATATTCAACCACATGTGCGGACATGAGTCTGCGTCAACAAAAAACATTGCATCACTGAACCGTCATCGTCATCGTCATCGTCATCGTCATCGTCATCATCATCATCCTCGTCGTCGTCGTCGTCGTCGTCGTCGTCGTCGTCGTCACCATCATCATCATCGTGGTCGTCGTCATCATCATCATCATCATCATCATCACCATCATCATCATCATCATCATCAGCAGCAGCAGCATCGTCGTCGTCATCGTCATCAGCATCATCATCGTCATCGTGATCATCCTGCACAGAAATATGGAATCCCCCATTCAAATCATAGACATTCCTTAACACACATACATACAAATATACAAAGATATACGCATATATATAACATATCAAGGATATGTATATATTATACATATCATTGTAATTCATTATACAGTGGGAAACCCAATACCATAAACCTGACACTTGGGAATGGCCTAGAATTAACACCCATTTAATTATGATTAGGACTTGGGATGGTTTATTCATGACATTGTTCTTTACCCATTACATCATTCATAGTAAAGATATATCTATGCATTTCTTTTATATACATCATTATAAGGTCATAATTCCCATTCAATTTACACAACTTAGTAGACTTAGTAGAACTCTAAAAAAAAAAAATATATATATATATTTATTTATTTATATATTTACTCCATCTTGATATTCTGAAATGAATCATTCAAAATTGATGCCAAGATATGCCAAGGTGCTTGTTGTACAGCAGCAGCAGCTTCTTCTGCAACTCCTTGGCGTTGTCCGTGGCCGCCTTCATGGCCGACATCCGCGAGGAGAGTTCCGAGGCCTGGGCATCGAAGAGCAGCGACAGCAGCTGGGAGTTCAGGTACAACGGCAGCCTTGGCCGGCGCCGGTGAAGGCCATGGGTGGCCGGTGTTAAAAGCATGGGAAAACATGAAAAAACATGACAAAAAACTATAGAAAGATGGGTGAAAGGGGGAAAGAACTATGGTTTTTAATGGCCAAGATAAGGGAAAATGTGAGGACTTAGATGAGTTTCAGTCACCAAAACTGAAGATTTACATTGGACACGTCAGGATGCAAACTACAAAACATGTTGATATTAGCCAAGAAAAAGGGATATGGATCAAAAATGAAAGCCGTGCAAACCACGATGATAGTATGAGTGGTCGTGTTTAGTGCAAAACTATACAAGCTTGAGGTGTCCAAGAAATTGACCTGCATCACATATCCGTATAAAGCAACCGGGTAGATTTTATGTGATTTTACCAGACGGAGACACCATATGGGTAGTTATCCTAACAAGAGGCTTGGTGATCGTATTGAAATTATTCACTCAGAATGAAGGGACATGTTGGTAGGTACAAAAATATGGCTGCATCATCGATCATTTGGGACATGCGGTCGGTCCATTTGTTCGTGCAATGAGCTGCGGAGAAATCGCCCTAGGAGTGATCCGAGTGGAGGCAAAAGACTCTAAAAACTACTCAAGATGGAACTACAAGCAGGTCTGAAAAACGATGTTTTTATCTCTTCCTTAAACAGAGATTTGGGGTTTGACTATCCCGGCGTCATCACATCTCAAGGTTATTCAATGGCCAACCCCTGGGGCACACACACCCAAACATACAACATTTGAAGATAAAATCCATGTTTTATCTTCAAATGTTGTATGTTCGGGTGTGCAGAATGGGTTGGCCATTTTTCATAACAGATGTGATGACGCCGGTATGCCCCAAATCTCTGTTTGGAAGAGATTACCCTCTGGTAAACTAACATTTTTCTATGGAAAATCACATTTTTCATGGGAAAATCCACTATTTCTATGGCCATTTTCAATAGCTATGTTAGTTCACCAGAGGGTATGCATCAGAACCTTGGCGCCCTTGTTTTCACATAAAAATGTCTGGTAGGCAAACGGATGTTAACACCCTATTCATCATGGCAAAAATCGAAGCCGTTGGCCGCTGACCCATACTCTTGTTTCATAAGGCTGCAATGTTGACCATTTCAGGCATGATTTCCAATGTTTACGGTGACTCATGGATTAAACCTGCCGCAGAAATCATGTGGCATGAATTGGCATGACCTACTTCCGCACAGGCAAGAAAAACAATCGTCACTATCCCAGCAAAAGAATTCCTATGTGAGAATGGTGAAAAGTACCTATGTTCCTATTCAAACCGACGTTTACCGCAGAAATTCTCAGCAACATTTTGAGATGATGCCTTGCCCTATAACCACCATTCATTCCCATTTCGAAATGAGAAAAAACTCAAGAAAATCACTAACAAACATCATCCCAACATCTATCAATGCTGATTTCCCCCCATCACCAAGTATCCCAAACAGCCAGCAGCCTCATTCCCAACCCTTTGTTTCCCATCTATGCCCAATCCCAGCAGCATGGAATTCAGGAGCACCTGTGGTGGCTGATCAAAGATCACATCCGCCTCGATCTCCTTGGCCTTTGCCGCCTTCACCTTCTCCTTCTCCACCTTCAACTTGCCGCCCTCCGTGGTCAGCTTGAAGGTCTCATCCTGTTTGTAAAGAGGGCAACAATATGGCACTTCAATCTCATGAGTTGTATGAGGTTAATATGTTGATATGATGTTGTGTCATATGTATGTTCTGCAATGGCAATGTATGTAAGGTAGGGTAGTGTAAGGTAAGTTATATATAGTTATATTACATGTATATGGTTATATTCTATATAAAGTTATATCTCTATACATATATATTTCATATACATAATCCGCCGACCCCAGCCGACGGCAAGGGGGAGCGCGTCAGAGAAAAAGGGCAGTGGCCCGTGGTCTTCGGAGGCTCCGCTGGGAGCAGCGTGCCATCCCNATCCGCCGACCCCAGCCGACGGCAAGGGGGAGCGCGTCAGAGAAAAAGGGCAGTGGCCCGTGGTCTTCGGAGGCTCCGCTGGGAGCAGCGTGCCATCCCCCAAAGCTTCACCAGGCAGGTTTCCAGAAGTAGTTTTCTAGGTGGGTCAGAAGGTGACGTTAGGCAGTGGCCCGTGGGCTTCGGAGGCTCCGCTGGTAGCAGCGTGCCATCCCCCAAAGGTTCACCAGACAGGCTTCCAGTTCATCAAAAGATCCACCTAGTCTTCCACTGCAATCCGTGACCGCCGTGGGCTCGGGAGGCTCCGCTGGGAGCAGCCTGCCATGGTGTTTTAGCGTTTCCGATGCGCCCCCCAAAAGTCCACCAGACAGGCTTCGGGGCTCCGCTGGTAGCAGCGTGCCATCCCCCAAAGGTTCACCAGACAGACTTC
>BGPT01002299.1:7809-12809 GCA_003297045.1 Symbiodinium sp. clade C Y103 | reverse complement strand
GGTCAAGTGAATATGAACAAACGGGTTAGGTAGGAAAGGCAACGCACATTAAATCATTAATCACTAAAACCGGCAACCATCTGCAGTACGAGAGCAAGCTGTTGGAAACCCAAGGCGGGTGCGCTTTGAAAATAGGGAGAGGCCACAACCCTTGAATTTCCTCTCTGAAAAGATCAACCATGAAATTGTGTGAGATAGGGCATTGAGAACCTGGGGAATATTGAAAAAAAACAATCTCCCAGAATTCAATAATTGAATTCACACATTGTTTACCTTGAACTGTTAACCATCCCCTCAACCAAAGCATTGAACGAGTTTTTGCTACCCTATTGATATATCAGGTTCCTGAAACTGTGGCTGGAAGATGGTGAAGATCACCATAAGTCACCCCTCAGTGGCTGAAACCCAAACCCCAAATGGTCCTCGATCCCCTGACCCTGGCTGCACCGGCGCGCCTGCACCTTTTTGATCACGAAGGCGTTGTAGGGGCCGCACAAACCACGCTGACCGGTGATCATCAGGATACCGATGTTGGTAACCTTCTCGGGGACGCGCAACATAGGCAGGTCAGCTTCCAAACCGGTGCCCTTCAATTTCTTCACCAATCCTGCAGTGATGCAGGGATATGTTTAAGGCTGAGGGAAAGGAATCAAAATATGAAAGGGTCAGACATGTTCTGGAAAACTGTTGATTTGCAATTGCGAGGTCTTATGAGAATTCAATATTCTTCTTGCACCCTTTGAGGTCATGCGCACTGTGCGCATAGACTCTAGCCACATTTCAGTCATCAACGTTTTCCAGAATCGCAGCAGCGCGACCCATCATTATTGGGTTTTGTCCAGAGAACACCCCCCAGAATGGCTATCTTGGAAACTCCCAGCAGATTTCCCAGCAGATTTCCATCATTCCAATCAGCTCGCCAAGACTCCCTTGATCATGGACAGCAGTTCATCACCTCGGTGCTGCAAAGGGCGGATCCCATTCGAATCCCATGACCATCCCATGATATCCCACTGCAATCCTACTATCATCGCATGGTCTCCCCATTTTTTATGGTTTTCTCACCATGAAAATCGACGAAACAAAATCATTGGAACTGTGAAAGATGGAAAGTGATCATCCCATATCAAAATGCCTTTGGGAGCCCTTCCATGTTTGCTTGCCTATAAAATCAGGGGCATGACCCATGCACGCAGATACCAGTCGCATAAAACGAAACATGAGCACCTGTGGAACTGAGCCATATGGTCACCCAAATATAGCTGGTTATAAGTAGTGATTAGTACATATTATGGTGGCCGTAAACGACCCAACTTTGTAGCTGCGGATTAGGGGCTGCCCATCTAACTTCACCGGGTCAACCCCATAACTGGGATATAATGGGTATACCCATGTAATGTAATTGTATGTAATTGTCAGCAAGTGATTAGTAAACTAGTAAGTGGTTAACAGATTCCGGTAAAATAGTGGTAGAGAGATGACTTTTCTACCTTGTTTTTTCGGGTGGTACGTGGTGGTACTATATTGGGTTTTGACATGTTCGCATATGTATATACGTACCAAACCCCTTTGTGGAATCAAAAGGGTCAACCCTCGGATTTGAGGCAACCTAAGTACCACCACTTATCAATAATGTTATCACTGTTCATTCCCAGCTAAACTCAGCCATCATCCCCATGTTTTAATATGGATGGCATACGGGTTTTAGATGAGTTCTAAACCATCCCCCTCCCCAGCTGCCAGCCATACTTGGACGTGCATCCCAAATGGGAAGTGTTTGTAATCTATGACCTATAATTGTATACAAATTCACGCACCCGTAAAAACCACCTAAATGTTACTGTTACTGGAAAAAAACTTCCAAACCCCCAACTCATCTTCCAAAATCTGTTTCCGGCTCTTGTTTCAAACTCGATCTACAGATATCTACACTTCATAGCCATGAAATGCCATGAATCTAATCCACTCATCCCATGAATCCGTTCCCCACGTCTCGTGTCGCCATCGCCCAGTCACTGAAGGGCCGGGCCTTCTCCACCCCGGTCTGGGCCGAGCGCACCTTGGCGGCGGCCACGAGACGCATGGCGTCGGTCAGCTTTCCTGAGCTGTGACCGGCTGGGCAACTTGGATGTTTTCAACATTTTTCAACTGTTCATTCGTGTATATTGTTGGTGATTGATATTCTATGTTATTGTTAGTGTTACTTTCTCGTACTATTGTTGTTGGTATTTCTATTGTTGAATTTGGGTGTTTTCGGAGGTGTCTTTTTACAGTTTGTTTTAGCGTGATTTAGCACGTTGCATCATTTTCATGTTCCCAATTTTGGGATTGGGAAAAAAACCATTGCCAGAAAAAAAAAAAAAACGATTTTCATATTCATACTTAAATGATGCTGCCTTCATCTGTCAGCCTTCAGCTTTGGACATGGAACATTTTCAGACTCATGATAGGAATTAAATCACCTAAACATCGGACTTTGTTTTTCAAAAGCCCGCTTCAGTACAGAACAAAATCCTTCCCAACTTCATCCGAAATTGTTGAAAATCATCTTCCCAACTCGAAATTTCAACTTTTGCTACAGGAAACCTTTCCGGGACTGTGAATCGGTACGGCATGGTACGGCTCCAAACGGCACCAATGGACCCATGCAAGGGGCCATTGCTAGCATTTAACCTAGCAGAACCGTTCCATTTCATGATGTGGAGCCATACATCGAAATCATCATCCAATTGATGTACTCAAAAATCACCTATATAATCATTTAAAGCTAAGATATTCTAAGATCAAACTAGCGATGAACAACCACTCCAAACTGAAACCCTGCTTCATTTGACCAGTGAGATGCCAGACAAATCCGTGCCAAAATCTCTGTGAAAGAGCATGGTGTCCAGTGTCCAGCACATCTTTAAGAAACTTTATAGAATAAGCACAATTCATCACACACAAACCAAACATAACCAAACCATACCACCAAACTTACCACTCACCACCAAACTCGCCAAACTCCCCCACGCCGAGCTTCCCGTCTTTCCGACCGAATTCCATCGGTCTTTCAAGGCCTTGTCTCCGGCACACCTCACCACCTTCTCCGCTCGAGGCCTTGGATTCACCACCTGGGCTTCGGCCACCGATATCTTCAGATGCGAATGTATGACGCAGGTTATGACGCAGGTAATTAATAAATGAATAAATCATGCATGTATAAATATTAAATATAAATAAATGATATATATATATAGATATTGGGTAATGCATCATATATCCAATAATGATATGTCATACATATACATTTGTGACGTATATATCTTACCCACCTATACACTTGAATGTGCACATGACTGTACACAAATGTTGACACAAGGAAAATGTGGGTGTCCTCCAGAACGGCTTCAGCGACCCTGCCTGCCCAACGAAATCCACCGCGGACCAATAGCGGTTCAAGGACAGAAGTCCAAAGGCGACCAATGCCAAGCCGAACACTCCACGGGCCATGGTTGGACGTGGATGGACTGCGGGGTGGGCAGTTTCTGTTCTGTTTATAGGGTGACCTTTTGAGCCGCATCAGGAACATCACCTTTCAGCACCGGTTCAGCACTATTTGACCAGCCACAAAATTGACGTTTTACCCCGAAATAGGGGGCAAACGGGCAAAGCCATGTGTTTGCAGGAAGCAGAGCTGAACAACATGTGCTAGAAGATAGGAGGATTCAAAAAAGGAAAAAAGGTCAATCGTATCCCCCCATCATATTCAATACCAGAGAGACGGAGCACCACAACGAATAGATCCAATACTAAACAATATGGTTTTGTTTGAGAAGTAATATCTAACATTTGGGGGACGAGATTACTGTATATAACGATATGTGATTTAGGGATATTTAGGGATGCAAGCGATGCATTTCATCGCCGGATCTGCAACCAGCAGCACCCACCAGCACCCAGCCTTGTCGCAGCTCGGGTCGAAAACAGCGCTTGCTGGGGTGAGCCCCACAAATTGACCTTGCACCAAAAAACCACGCAGGTGGTGGAAACAGACTGGAATCCAGGTTAGATGCATATTAGATGCAGTAGATGCTGTAACTAATAGAAAAAAATGGATCCTGACTTTGCGCCTTCTTCAAGCCGGATGTTTCGTCAAAACTAATCAAATTTGCAGTTTGGACTTTGACAACCTCTTTGCATCGAAGCTATTCGCGATTTGGGNCTTTGCGCCTTCTTCAAGCCGGATGTTTCGTCAAAACTAATCAAATTTGCAGTTTGGACTTTGACAACCTCTTTGCATCGAAGCTATTCGCGATTTGGGCACATCTCTACCGGTCCCTGTCTGGCTCTACGGAGGATCCGCGTATGCATCTTCATAACACTTGAAGAACCAATTAATGATGTAATTATACATAACTAACTAATATNCTACCGGTCCCTGTCTGGCTCTACGGAGGATCCGCGTATGCATCTTCATAACACTTGAAGAACCAATTAATGATGTAATTATACATAACTAACTAATATGTAATCAAGTATATATATATATAACTATATCATACAGTATTAGACAGTATCATAAATATATATATATATATATGTATATATATATATATATATCGGAGTGATCTGAATCATGGCTTGCAGGGACGGTATGATTCGGTGAAAAGGAGACCAAAGAAACGGACTGCAACCCTACTCCGACATTCTCCGACNTTGGAGAAGTGATGGCCTGATTGGCTTGTCGCCTTTCTCTGAACCACCTGCGATGCAAAGCAAATTGCTCTGAAACAGCAACACATATCAAAACCATTCAAAACCTATCAAAACGTCAGGTGCTCGATTAGACGTGGCATAGACCAAGCCTCTCAATGTAGTCCCTCTCATATGCGCAACCATCAACAGTTGCCACTGGATCGGACCTGTTAACAACACCGTCTCTTGAATTTTCTTGAATGACAACAAGAGCTGACTTATCTGACTTGTGATCTTCAAGTCTCCCCAACAAATTGCCGCAC
>BGPT01002298.1:85180-96578 GCA_003297045.1 Symbiodinium sp. clade C Y103 | reverse complement strand
TAAGGGTCAAAGCCAGAAGCTCCAAAACGAAGCTGCCAGCCCCAAAATGAAGCTTCTCAATTTCGAGCTTCTCAAAACGAGCTTCTCGGAAGCTCAGGGCAATCATGTAGCCACCAGTCGAAGACATATCTGGCCTGTTGCCAACAGCTGCATCTGTCCAGCAGGCAAATGCCACATCTTCGTCTCGATGGATTCCAAGGTTCTTGATGGCAATGGACTGGAAGCGTTGAGCGTGGCATTCTCGGCAAAGCTTATTGATCTGGTGCAAGACATCTTTCGAGCCACGAGGCAAAGCACTTTGCAAACAGGAAAGCTTGGCAGAATGTTGAGGTCCACTTTGAATTGCTCGCCATTGGATAGCACCAAGCACAGCACGTGCTTGTGTCATCTCTTCTGCAGTGATGTTGTCAACTTTGTCATTGATGGAGATCTGGTTGATCTGCTCCACATAGTCGTTGTGATTGAAGGTAAAGCTGAAGTCAGCATTTTGCACTAGGCCAACACCACAATGAGTATAGGACTGCTCTTCCCACGGACTCCAGACAAAGGATTGTTTGAAGATCTCCACAGTCTTGATCCATTCGGGGTTGTCCCACTCACCTGCAACTAGAAAATCATCAACGTGACTTGCCACATAGCCAATGGTTCGGCCGGTCTTGGCATCACGTTTGATCCAAATGCATGGGTCGGTTTTCAGCCGTTTCATAGTGCATTTGTTTGCAGCTACTTCATCAACTTCACCAAACCATTCACGAGGGGCTGAAACTAAGCCATATGCGGCTTTCAGCATTCGAGCTCCTTTACCAGGTGGAATATCAAGAGCTTGTGCAAGTTCAGCCACAGGTGTGATGAAGATATCTCGGTGTTTTTGAGTTTGACGGCCTTGAAGGAAAGCTGACTTGGCGTCTGCTTTGAAAGTTTTCCATCGCCGCAAGGTCGACATGGACAGGCACAATTGACGAGATCTACGGCTCAAAGTTGGGGCCGCTGTTTCCAAATTGCCCAGGTCAGGGTCAGTGTAACCCAAAAGCACAATCCTCGCTTTGCACTTCACTTTGGAAACATCATCATCAACTGCTTTGAACACCAAAACCCAACGAGTGCGCATCAAGCGGCTCTGAGGGATCACACCCTTGAAGCGCTCACAAACTTTCTGTTGCACCCACTGCGAAACTTCTAACTGTTTGGCCTCGGCCATGGCAGCTCGCTGAGTGGGATTGAGCTTGTTCCAAGCAACTTCAGCACCCTTGGAAACTGATTTGGCCGCAAACTTGGCCGGGTTCTTCAAAACCTTCTTCCACTCATTCTCATCCTTTGGCATGTCAATGATGACGCCGAAGACATCGTTCTCGGAATCATCCACCACCCAAAAGTTTGAGGCAGGAGCAGGACCAGGTTCACCAAGTTGTTGCATCACATGGAATGGTCGGTCAGCAAGTTCATGTGACCGTCGTTGAGCAGTGAACTCCATCCTCCTTCTTTTCAATTCTTCATCATCAATCATTCGCATTGGAAAGTATTTTGGATCTTCAAGAAGCTTGTCCACGTCCAAATCTGGAGGTGGCATTTCATCTTCATGAAGTTCTTCAGAACGGGGAACTTCAGCAGAACCTTGAGCAACTTCAGGCTGTAGTCCATCATCAGCCGGAATCAACTCCTCGTCGGAGTCAGCCATTTCAGGTTGAACAGGTTCTGGAAGGGCCGCAGGACGAGAGACTGCAGAGGTCGGCTCTCGCTTTGGCTTGAAGATCGTAGTCTTGGGTCTGTTGAAAGATCCAGGTGGGCGTCCACGTCTTGGAGGCTCCTTCGTCAGATCTTCATATTCACCCTTCTGCAAAGTTCGTCCCAAAGAGGTAAAAGTCCAAGGCAAAGTTGGAGCTTCCGTGGCCTCAGCAATCAACCTTTCTCGCTCACTTGCATGTCGAAGTTGGCTGGAGTGGGTCTTCTTCAATCGCCCCTGGGAGATGATCCACACCACATTGGAAGGTGCTCTAGTTGCCCCTTCATCCAACACTCGTGTTTCGGACGCCAAAACCCGTCCAGGTCCAAACCACCTTGACACCTTCATTGATGGAGTGTCAAGTAGAGCATGAGCAGGGGTGTCCGCAGGCGTTTTGAAACGTTTGTAATAAATCAAATCGCCTGGGATAAATTGGGTTGATTTCTGGACCTTGGCATTGAGTGCCCTAGAAATCTTGGCTTGTGCTTGAAGTTCTCGATAGCGACCTTCAGCTCGAAGTCGTCGTTGGAGACTTTGATGCATCTCGGAGGCAGGATCGGCTTGAGAACTTGCAAGAGCCAAATTGTCACGTTCATCCACATCTCGGCCAAATGCCCATTGGTTGGGAGCATACCCTCCCACACGTGCAATGCGATTGTGTGCACCGCACATCTCAGCAGCAGCTTCAGAGGGAGATGAATCGGCCTCATTTCGCAAGTAGGCGGTCATCTTCTTCTTCAGTTCACCCACATTTCTCTCAACTTCACCAATTGATTCATGATGTTCAGCAGGACAAAGGGTGAGTTCTATTCCACGTTCCTTGCAAAAGATCTCTAAAAGATCACCCCTGAAAGCTCCTTCAAGATCGCATCTGATCCGATGCGGCATGCCAAAGTACTGGAACCAACTCTGCTGCAAAATCTGCAGAGTCTCGGCTGTGGTGATGTTCTGGTGGTCCTCTTCATGATGGACTGAGAACTGCTTCACCACGGCAAATCCACTGGCCTCGTCGAGCATGAGGAGGAAGTGGTGGACTTGGTCACCGTACTTGAAGTAAAAGGTGTCCATCTGCAAAGTCCTCCAAATTGTCTCTTCCTTCTCCAAGGCCACTTTGGTTGAGGGTTTGGTCATTTGACCTTCCAAACACTCCATGCAGTTGAGCTTTTCCGCAACCGCCAAGGTACGACCATCAGCGCCGCGGGCTGCCAACGTTTTCATCAGAGCACGGTTGCTGGGATGGCCACAAAGTCGATGAAGCTTGAGCACGCTTTGGGCCAGATGTTGCAATTCTTGATCGGTCATCGATTTGAGACCTTCTCGATCCACCTCCATCGCCCCAAAAGCAAAACCAGCACGTTGATCTTGAAGATATGCATGGCAAACTGCTTGACAAAGTCGAGGGGTATAGAAGGCAGAGTGCTTGGTGCGATTGCCACCCATAGTTGGAACATGTTTGTGATGTCCAGCACATTGTCTCGCCAGTGAAGAAAAGGCACCAGCTTTCGAGCAGCGAAGACACCAAGGCTTTTTGAGAAAACCTTCAGGAACTTGAAGGCCATAGCAACATCCATCCAGCATCACATCCTCCCAAGAAGCTCGAACTCCAAGTGCTTGCCAGAAGTCAATTACTTCTGGGAACTTCCACGCCCTGTTGTAGCGGGGCCATTCCTGGACAATTTGTCCATCTTCCAAAACTTGAGCTTCCATCACTCGGATTCCATTTCTCACAAGCTTGCGTGAGCGTCTGATCCGTTCACGGCTTTTGCGTCTGCCCTCCTCCGTCAGCTCATTCAAAGCTTGAACAGGAGATGTTGGGCCACAAGGAAAACTGACCCAAAGGAGCTTCGGCTTGAGCTTCTTGACAGCGGCAATTGCAAGCTGCGTTCCATGCTCTGTCATCAGGTCGAAGCCATTGTGCAGTCCAGCACGGAAAGCAGTGCCACCACTCTTCTCCATGTAGGTGCTCAGCAAGCTGTCCTTTTCACAGCAAAGCTCCATCAGATCCAGTTGTCGATGTAGTCCATCGCCAGGAACGATCAGACTACCAAAGCACTCTTCAAGCTCCTCATAGTGATAGTGCAAGGCATCGCTCAGCAGCTTTTTGTCATCAGGCTCCATCTGACCAAAGTCTTCGTTCCTCGTCCAGGCATCTTCAACATCCACGTCGAAGTCATAGTTGGCCATGTCATAGTTCAAAACGGGGAACTTTGGGTCGACTTTAGTCTCATAGTTGAGCTTATTCATGGACTCCCGGTCGGGGGCGTTGAGCTCACTGCCACTTCGCTCCAGGAATGAGTTGATCTTCCATCGTACTCCAACTCCTCGGCCGGTGTCTCCGGCTTCCTGGATTTCCTCCCGGGTGTCGTGGACATCTCGTCCGGCACGTAGACCACTGGAGTTGGTGTGGTTGTCGGTGCCTTCGAATTTTCTGTTTTGCCCTCCTCCTTCTGCTTGTTCTGCCATGCTGCTTTTTGCGCCCTGACTGACTCCAATTTCTTCTCCGCAGACACCTCCGCAGCATCCAAAGCGATGCTCTTGTCCTTCATGTTGTCGTTGTATCCGGCATTGTTCGGGCCGAGCTTGGTGATCATGGTCGAGGTGTCCACCGGCAGAGGTCCGGCTTTGCGGTGAAGTGCATGGGCCCCGTGAGCTGGAGTGTAAGAGAGGCGAAGTTCGCATCCCTCCCAAGATCCATGGGCGTTGCTGCCCGTCACTGAGCCACGGCCGGGCTTGGCTGTCACGTGACTCCCATAGCATGGTGGACCTTGGCAACGAGGATCTCGAACATCCGGTCCCGTCGTTCTGGATGCGTCGTACTTCGACTCCCAGCTCACCTTGTTGGGCTTGGTCTTTGCAGCAGGCTTTGATGTCGCCTTTGGGGTCGCAGCGCACTTGCCCGTCGGCTGCGCCATAAACAGCAAGAAGAGAGGTAGAGGCCAAAAGGGCTAGAATCCTCAAGCTCATTGCTTGGTCTTGGTCCGCTGAAGATTGAGGCGGAACATTCATTGAGGTTCTGGCTCCACTTGAAATTGATGAACTGGAAATGTGAGATGTGGCTGTGGACATGGTCATGTTCTGAAATTGAACTGCTTCTTCTTGGACTTGGATCAAATTGGAATCGTCAAAAACGACAAAAACATCTTCAAACTCAGCTCGGTTGATGTAGGTGGAGGTGTGCACAAGGATGTCAAAGTTCGTGCACGAGTGAGGTGCTGTAGGTGATGAACTTGACAGCTGAAAACTCTGAAAATCCTTCACCTCACTACCTTCAAAAACCTCTTTATTCTCAACAACTTCAATCTCTTCCAAAACCGCATTGTTTTCAAAAACTGCATTCTTCTCAAAAACTTCATTCTTCTCCAAAACATCTTTCCACTCCCCGTCAAAGCTGACAACGGTGAAGGCTTTTTCCTCGACCGACGTGGGAGAAATCTCGGTCTGGAACAGGATTTTGGCACCACCATCGAGCCAATTGGAACACAAATCCAAAAGAAGGTGTCCGGTCGGAGACCTTTTCAGAGGAACTACCAGGGTCGGGTCGACCATTTTCATGACCAAAAAACCTTGCTTGGTATCTAAGATCGCACCTAACCTCTCAAGGGTTTTGATCCCCAGCAGCAGGGGCACTCCTGACGCATCTATCGTATATGCGCCCAACTTGATCTCATGGTTTCCTACCTGCTGCTTCAAATAAACGAAACTTTCAGACTGTTGTGTTTGACCATTACCAAATCTAAAAACTTTCCCAGGACCCGGAACAACTTCAACATGATCTGTGTAACCCAAGAGCTCTGTCCTTCGCTTGACAATGGCCTCCAAGGCAGTCAGCGAAGTCACCGTCTCTGTGGCACCGGTGTCGAGCACTGCATGGCCACGTAGGTCAGGATTTGCCACCTGCGCCATCCAAGCATCATCCATGATCGAAGATGGCCTCGCTGAAGAGGAGGGAGCGACAGGCAGGTCGGCGGACTCCATCATGTAGATGCCACCCTTGGGCGATGTGCCCTTTCCACGGCCAGCGGCACCACCACGTTGTGGGCAGGACCTGAAGTCGTGTGACTTGCTGCCACACACAAAACAGCCGGTATACCCTGGCTGGCCGACCGATGCTAGCACATCTGAGGGTTGGCTTTGTAAAACAGCAGGAGAGGCTGCTCCAACTGCAGCAGATGATTTTGACTTCCCTTTTCTCATGCCTTTACCCTTTCCTTTTCCAAAGGTTTTGCCTTTGTAGAACCCTCTGCTTGCGCCTTTGTTGCGCAGCAGCTCTCTCGATTCAACGAAACTTCTAACCTTTTGGTCGTACGCAGCGAAGGCGTCTTGAATCTCCTTCTGCTGCTCAGGCGAGGCATTCCACCAGGCAGCTTCCTGCTGGAAATCATCCCAGCTCCAGAAGATGCCATCATCATCTTGGGTGTAGTACTCGCCGTCGGTGTGCATTGACCAAAAGCTGAATTGGCCCCAATCATCTTGGAACCAGTATCCATCTTCCGCTGAAGTCCAGCGAGGTTCAGCAGGCACAGGCACTGAAGGGCTTGAAGTCATAGAAGATGAAGTGGCATAGACACCAGCAATGTCCTTGCCGATCCAATGCACATCTTCCAAGCTGCTCTCAAGAGCTTCACCATCCTCTGCAGCAAGTAGGCCCCATTCGCCTCCATGCTCAATCCAAAAGTTTGGACGGATGTAGCCGCCTTTGCCCTTGTTCTTTCCTTGGCCAGCTTCATGAACTCGAAGTTCTTCTTCGGCACCACGAAGTGCTTGTTCGATATCATCAGCTCGGAGAGAGTTGCCAGTTGAACTCAGAATGTTCAAGCGCTGTTGCGGAGACAAATTGCAGCGTCTCAGCATCAGCCATCCAATCAACTCCGTCGGCAACACCTCCGGCAAACCAGCATCCATATCGGCCCACATTTTCAGGCCCCATGAAGCAGATTCCCCCGATGAGGAAGAGGAACCATCAGCAGCTTTGCGCTTTCCGCTCCTTGACTTTGGAAACGGATCCCCTTTTCCCAAGCCCTTGTGCAAACCTCTTTGAAAGGAGGTCTCTCCGGTGATGGGGTCCTCGTGAAACTCCTCCTCGGCATCATCATCGCCAGAAGGCTCATCAGCTGCAGCTGCAGTCGAAGGACCAGGTCTCTCCGGAGTTGGCATCTGCTCAGGCTCAGGCACTGATTGCTTCGAAGCACGGCGGGTCGTCCTCGAAGGTGAAGACAAGGGAGATCCTGGGGTTGGTGACACTGGTGATTGGGCGCCACGACGAAGTGTCGATGGAGAGGGAACCATAGAGGTCGCATCATCCTCTTTGCCCGGGCTTGTCACTGCCTGGGACTCAGGCCTGGCTCTTTTGAGAGCACGTTGCAACCTGCGGTATGACTCCCGCACTGTCGAGCACCAGGATGACATACTCATTCCTGTAGGGCGCCGCAGCTTCACCAGCAACTCTTCAGCACGAGCACCAGCGTCCGGCACAGGGATGCGCCCAAGTTTCATCTCAAGAAATTCTATGAGATACTTGGCACCATCCTTCTGCGTGAGGCGGGCATGATCCACCTCTTGCGTGATCACCCACGCCTTTCCAGTCAGCTGTGCCACCAGCTCGGGCCCAAGGTGCTTTCGGCGACGTCTTCGCGTCTTCTCAAACACCAAGCGGACCCTCCGCACGTAGTCTGGGAACGTGCTGATGTCTCCATCCCAGGAGCAGCGCACTGCAGTGTCTTTCTCAGACATCTCGCCAGCAGATGGTCGCAAAGAACCGCTGGTAAAAGGTAAAGAAAGCTATCCAACAACCAAGTTATACTGCAAGACTCAAGCTATGATTGCAATGCAGCAAAACTGGTACAACCAAGTTTTACTGCAAGACCCAAGCTATGATTGCAATGCAGCAAAACTGGTACAACCAAGTTATACTGCAAAACTGGTAGAAGTGATTCTGCTAGTCACGCGCACTGAGGCTCAATCCAAAGGTCTGGACTTCTGCTCCGTGAAGACACTCTCGCAGGAGCCCAAGGTAGCTCCGCTACCAGTGTCAGTGTGACACTGGTAGCACCCAAAACTCAAAGCCCAAAGGAAGAGGTCGTGCAGACCAGGTTCAAACTTGTTACACTTCTCGATTCCTTAGCAGCNTGTCAGTGTGACACTGGTAGCACCCAAAACTCAAAGCCCAAAGGAAGAGGTCGTGCAGACCAGGTTCAAACTTGTTACACTTCTCGATTCCTTAGCAGCTCGGGCTTTTCTCCGGTCCTCTCGAACGGATCGCGGGCGCCACCTATGGCACACAGGAGCCACCTCACAGGTGGCAAGTGAAAACAATAGCCAGGGACTTGCTTTGAAGCAAGCTAGGCCGAAGGGGTCCCTATGGTTTGAGAAAAACCCCAGCGGAAGTCGCACGTGATTGGCATGATTCACCTGTGGAAGTGAACAAAACAAATGGCTGATCCTGAAAAACTGACANCCTATGGTTTGAGAAAAACCCCAGCGGAAGTCGCACGTGATTGGCATGATTCACCTGTGGAAGTGAACAAAACAAATGGCTGATCCTGAAAAACTGACAACTTCTAAACTTCCTTCGATAAACTATCCAGCTATTCCCTTAGCTTCCGGGAAGATAGCTTTTTTAAGCAAAAGTCAGAAGTCAATTTTTTTGACTGGCAGCCTGTTTTTTTCACTTCTCAAAAAAATGCCTGGCAGACAGTTTTGGAAGTCAAAAATTTTGACTTCCAGAAGTCAAAATTTTTGACTTCTAGGGTTGCTTAAAAATGATGTTTTTTNTCAAAAAAATGCCTGGCAGACAGTTTTGGAAGTCAAAAATTTTGACTTCCAGAAGTCAAAATTTTTGACTTCTAGGGTTGCTTAAAAATGATGTTTTTTCTGTTTTTTTTTTTGTATTTATATATATATATATATTTATTTATTTATTTTTACATATATATATATAGTTATCTATATATATATATATTTATATTATACATGTATATTTAGATATGTGTACAGTATTTTTGCATATTTTTGAAACAAGAATTCACTGCAGCAAGCAAGCTTTTTTCAGTGCAATTCATGCAAGGTCAGAGCCTTTGCAGGCTTTCTAGAAGATTGTGAGCCTTGTGCAGGCTGTCTGAGATTCAATCGGGGTGTATCTGCCATCCACCTCAACAGAATTTTCTCAGTAGCCTTCCCAGGCTNTCTATAGTTCCAAGAATCTTTGGTCTTTGGGGTGGTTGCCATCACTGGCAAGATCAAGGATGTGGGCAAACAAATGAAATTTGGGCTTTGAATGCCACAACTTGGTCTCATTCTCATCCCAAGCTCCTGGTTGGTGCAAATAATCACTCAACCATTCATGGGGCAGAAGGAAAGGAAGCCATTGCTGGCTGAAATCATTCACCTTTTCCTTTGGATTTTTCATGGGCACTTTGGCCCAGTAANCCTTCTCAGCCACCTATCCAAGCTTCTGGCTGCATTTTTGTCTCTTTGATCTTCAGAGCCTTCTTCAGGCTTGTGTTTCTTTTTCTTCGGGATTGGGTTGGCAAAATCAAACCCTTGAAGAAGTTGGGATATGTCTTCAGCTGACAATTTGTTTTTTTTGTACAGCCCTGTCAATGTATCTCCTAACCTTTTGCCTGCTTTTGCCTTCTCAGGCATGTCCACCTGCTGTGGTGCCCAGAAGCCTTCCCCGGGCTTTTTCCTTTTAGGTGCCCCCAGGACATGGCTACAGAGAAGCAAAAAATATGCAAACTGTTTGACCTTCATCGGGGTTTGAGCCAAAAACTTTCAACAAACACATCTCACCAGAAAGAACTGGCGTTTATTTGTCCCTTATGGTGCTTAAAGTAGTTCAACCCTCACCCCTGCAACCCCACTCTATTCCCAGACTTTTTTCACATTTTACATGGTGCTGTTGTNGTTTATTTGTCCCTTATGGTGCTTAAAGTAGTTCAACCCTCACCCCTGCAACCCCACTCTATTCCCAGACTTTTTTCACATTTTACATGGTGCTGTTGTCAGGAGACATCCCTGGCTTTTTGCACTTCTCTCCCCAAAACTGTTTCAACAAAATTGCCTTGGAGCCTTTTCAGGCTTGCCCTTCAAATCAGCTTGGCATTCTTGTCCCAAAGCTTGTGAGGATTTACAGCCTTATTCAGGCTTTTGATTTCATCTTCACAGGCTTTCTTCTTGTCCAGCAGCTGCTGAATCAACTCAGAGCCTTNGGCTTTTGATTTCATCTTCACAGGCTTTCTTCTTGTCCAGCAGCTGCTGAATCAACTCAGAGCCTTTCTCAGGCTGGTCCAAGGTGTCCTTGAACATGCCCAGTTCCTTGAGCAAGTCAGACTTGGACTTGTTGTGGCCTTTCTCCAGGCTTTCCAGCTCAGTGCAGCTGGCCTCAAGCTGTGGAGAAGGTTGCTTGTCTTTGGCATTTTGGCATGCCCGCACCAACAGCTTGAGCTTGTCCAGGGAGCTGCTCAAGCCATTGATGGCCTTCTTCAGGCCTTTGTAGGCTTCCTTGTATTCTTCAGCTGTTTCAGGAGCCTTCTCAGGCTCTTCTTCCATTGCTTCAGCAGTAGCCTTGACCATTTCTTTATAACATCTCCCATTAAAACAGTAATTACACTCTTTCTCATCATAATTATATTTAATAATATTATTCACTACCCCATTTGGTAAATTTAATTTATACAATTCCATATGTTCTTTTTTGAAATGACAGCAGTCAAACCATTTTTTGTTAATATATTTGTCAATCTCGCTCCTCGTCATAATTCACTAATATTGTATGTCATTTTTTCTTTAAATATATTTCCTATATATGGATTTCAAAATCATAATTCTAATAATATTTTTATTAGAAGTATGTTACTTATCAATAATTACTAATTTGAAATGAAATGCCTGTATTCCTATTATACTATCTTTATCTTGGTCTTCCTCTCTATCTTCATTTATTTCTTCTACTGCTTTATTTAATACTTCTTCTATATTATCTTCATCTACATATTCATCAAAATCATTCATTAAATAAATCTCTCTATAACTAAATTCATTTTCTCCATATTCCTTTTCTGGGAGTTTAGCCACTACTTGAACTTCAATATCAAGTTTAACTCTAAAATCTAAATCATCTTCTACTTCTTCATAAATTAAAGATAACAATTATTCTTTTTCTTTTGTTGTTATTCTTCCTATGTTTTTTAAACTAAATGGCACTCCCTCTCTCATGATACAATATTCAATTATATATATGTTTTTTCTTGATTTGAAATGTCTTTTTGTTTTCGGGCCAAGTCTTGAAATCTTATATTTGTTCTGCAATTCTCTTAATGCTTTGCTATGTTTAATCTTAACATANTAACATATTCAGGTTCTCCAAAATAATATGAAGCAACATTTTTTAATACTTCAACTGGTAATTCTTTTACAATCTCCATCTCACTAATATTGAATGTCATTTTTTCTCTAAATATATTTCCTATATATGGATTTTCAAAAATATTATTCAAAAAAATATTATTCAAAAAAAATATTATTCAAAAAAATACTATTCAAACTTTTACCAAGTCGTGACGCATGAGAGGTCTATTAAATCCAGTTAATTTAAAATATTTTTGCCCTAACTTTTCTGAAATCTCTTCCACAACATATTCACCTTGTAAAAAATTACTCGTTCTTTCTTTCTCTGTAATA
>BGPT01002298.1:25967-63390 GCA_003297045.1 Symbiodinium sp. clade C Y103 | reverse complement strand
TTTCATAAACCAACAAGTCCCGATATAGGAGGTGGTGGTGTTGATGATAGTAATTTAGTTAAATATACAGGTGAAACATTACAAACAATAGATGGTGATTTGGTTGTAGGTGGAGGTAGCCAATTTGGAACTTATGATTTAACAGTCAATGGTTCTGCTTATGTTAGTTCATTTGTAGAATTAGCATTAGGANATGACATTACAGAATAATTTAATTACATTTCATAAACCAACAAGTCCAGATATAGGAGGTGGTGGTGTTGATGATAGTAATTTAGTAAAATATACCGGTGAAACATTACAAACAATAGAAGGTGATTTGGTTGTAGGTGGAGGTAGCCAATTTGGAACTTATGATTTAACAGTCAATGGTTCTGCTTATGTTAGTTCATTTGTAGAATTAGCATTAGGNNNNGGTTCTGCTTATGTTAGTTCATTTGTAGAATTAGCATTAGGAGGGTCTTTGAATTTAGGAAATAACAAAGGTTATATAAGAAGTTTAAATTTAGGTGGTGGTAATCATGCTTACGATTATGCTAATTTTTCATCAGGGGGTCTTCATAGGTTTTATGTTGGTGGTAGTCCATTTCCTCAATATTTAAGGTTTCAATNTTTGAATGAATTTATGGATGATGGTATGTAGTTATGATTTTGATGTTGTTATTTGGGCGGCGGGGATGGACATGAATTGGGGTTTCTTCCTTGCTTGCTGTATATCTTGATGGTTGTTAAAGAAATAGAATGGCATTTTTGTTGGATAATGTGAATGGATATGAAAGGAATATGAATGGAATATTGGCTTCGAAGGGTTAAACGGCAACTTCACCAACAAGATTTGGTGACTTTTGGAGGATTGAAGTTAATTTGACAATAGAAAATGGGGGTGTAGTCTGGCAGGATTATAACGACCTCAGATGAAATTCAAATGGCAAGTAACCACAAGATGATGCTTAGTATAATAATGGGGGGAATGTCCCAAGAATGGCATTGGCTGAGTTTTTTCAGGATGGTGATTATTCTGATTCAGCGAGGATATAATAGGATTTAATGGGGATATAGGATATTAAATGGATATTATGTGGATATAGGATATAATGGGGATATATTGTGAGAATTTGGGATCACAACCGAACCCGTCCAGACTGAAATGATGCTTGCTGATGTTTGTAGGATCTTGAGGGAAACTACCCCACCATGGCAGAATTCTTCAGGTTAATGACATTCTTGTTATTCATCCAGATTTTATGAAGATATGATATTGGCCTGTCCGAAAGGTTTATATTCTGGTAAATAAACGCAGGTATGAAAATGAATGTGTTTCCCTAAGAAAACTGCTTACAAATGGTGTGTCTCCATATCTAATTGTATAAGTGTTAATCTTTTGCAGGGTAACCTTAACAATATGAATGTATGATACAAGTAGTTCAATAACACCATCTTCTGCGGCTGGCCACAATCGTTTTTGTTGGTGCTTGAATTCTGATGTGTGCAGCATGTAAAGGAACGCATGGGCTTTGTATTGGCACCCTGGGGCAATTACGGTAAACATGGGGATGGGCAATGTTTGTAATTAAATCCTAATTCCAAACAATTTTGGCACCAGACTACCAGGTTTTGGCCCATAGCCACCTGGCTGAGCAAGATTAGACTACCAGAGGGTACGTCCAAGAGAAGGCATGCAATGCACGTTGGTTGCCATCGATCCATATTGATCCTATGGCAAAGCGCAACCAGGCGTTTTTCGAAGTCTTGGACGATCCGCTGCTTTGGGTTCTGTGTTTTCGCAGTGTTCACGCTGTTGGCTGATGATGATTTACAAACAGCCCAATATATTCGGGATTGTCACAACCCACTAGGGGAGGCTCTAGTAAACCAGGCAGCTTTGGAAGGGACGACAGGCTTTTGAACTTTGGACACAGCTCATAATTACATGCCAAGTTAGTTGATTCAAAATCATCGACCCCCTGCCTGTTGCCCAAGTAATGTAAACCCAGGACTCATTATTTACCTTCGTCACCCATTTGGCAAAGTTTAGGTCTTATATCATCTTATATCAAGTAGGTAGCTCAATCACCAACCAACATACTGAATTCACCTTTATAATGTTGGTAAAACAATCATAAACCGACCATTTGGGAATGGTTTATACTTATTCATGGTAAAAATGGGGATGGTTTATTTTTGATTTACTAACATGAAACGTCGTTGTTGGCGGTTCAGATTCGCCTTCACTGAATCCAAACAGAATGAGGGGGTTCACTGGTCAGGGTATGGCAGCCGAAATCGGTGTTCATTGATTTTTGTAAAGTCATGGACACCCGTCATCCCCCGTCATAGGTTCAATTCAGAGCCCATCTTTGCAAAAGATCCATTTAGACCAATCCATTGATGTACATTTCAATTTGTTTATACCTTTTAGTCATGGCTTATGAGTTCCATTAGATTGCACACTTGCGATCCAATGTATAATCATATGTCACCATGCTTAAGAAAGTTTGAGATATGTTCATGTTTTTCATAAGTCTTCACCATTTGTCAATGATGTCTTTCAAACTCTCTCAATTTTGGCGCTAATCTGCGCTGGAAAAAGCCAAACACTCGCTGAGGCGAGCAGTTTCTGGAGTCTGTGGAAGCTATGTTGCCCAGCTGGGGTGAGCTGACAAGCAGGCCTGTTGATGGCCAATGTGATGTTTAGCCACGAAAAAGAATGTGGTAAACCCAACGATTCACCATCTCCAAAATAACCATAAATGGGTCGTATAAACCATCCCCAAGTGGTAGGGTTATCATTGGGTTTACCACAGTAGTGGATTTCACACCAAGAAAACCATGCAACATAAACATTCTTATAAGATATGTCCTTGGATTTCTTTAGGGATGTCTTATGACGAACACGAATTATGATTTGAGGTTGTTCAAGAATATGAGATTACCCTAATAGATGGCCTTCAAATATAGGTGAGAATCAGGTTTTATAACGTATTGCATCTCTGGGTGCATTCTCAGATAAGGCTATCTGGACCAATCTTGAACGACCTGCCTTGCATCAAGTCACGGCCACGTGGGCGTGTCTGAACATAGTGATTCAGTAGATAGCCTTTTTTAAAGGCAAGCATTCAGTGGGCAAACAGATTAACGGTGATCATTCACGATCAGTGATAACTGATGATAATGATTTAAGTGAACATACAGTAACCTAGAATGAGAAAAAAAACATCCTTTTTTGGGCACCTCCTTTTTTCAAGACCATTGGGCAGCCGGTTCAGCGGCATCCCGCAGCTATCCGCTGCGCGCCTTGTGATACCGATGTTGGTTGGATGTCATGTACAGCCAGGAATTTTATAACATGATATAACCTGCATATGGATTATGTCTACGTACAATGTACATTTACATATACATATTTAGATATGTTTGCACGTGCGGCACGGGTTAATGACCAGGGATATTCCAGACATTCCACTGGATGAGTCGTGGAGATCCAATTTCGCTCGCCCAGGCCCTGTGGGATGGATATACCATGATATACCCGTTTAAAAGAAACATGGCGATGTCCATAGCAAGGTCCTAATTTACCAGAGTGTAGTTGAAAGTGGTTCTTGTCTGCAAGATCAGTTTTTTTTTTTGTGACTGCTTGCTACTTTTGGTCGAATGTCGAGGCTAGCTGCTAGTCACATCAGACCCAAGAAGAAATGTGTATTGATTCAGCTGCTCAGTGGATTCGAGATGCTTCGAGGTATTCAAATTCTCTGAAGGCTTTATATATTTTGCAAGGTTCACTCTCCTTTTTTGCTGTCTCCTGACTAGATCTACTGTGCTGAAGGGAAGCAGTTCGCAGTCTTGTTCCCCAAGAGTCTGACTTTGGCAAGTGTTCTGACATGGGCCAGTGCAATGCGGTTCCAACACACTTAGGGGATTGCAAGATCATACCGTTGCTGCCACTTTTTTTTGCATTTTCGGTTTGATTGTGTAAGAGGCTGCATTGGGCCAGTCCTGCTGTTCAGTCAGGAGCAAAAAGTTTGGCCGAAGAAACAGTAAAGCCAAGCTTCAACGCATTTCAACGCCTTACCCGCAGGATGGACCAAGCATAGCAGGAGGCAGCGTGGTGACCCCCAGTTTCAAGTTGGTTTAGACCCAAATTAATTACAGAGATATCCTGATATATCATATATCTACCATAGGTCCTACTTATTGGATCTACAAACCAACTTAGCCATCTGGGGTGGCAAGTTGTGTTGTCAGCAGCTAGGAGCTTGAGGCCAACCCACTGATATGCTCAGTGGATGACAATGACACGATGCGCTAACGTGTCCATTGGGCTCCAAGTGCGGGGACGTGGCTTCGAGCTTCCCACTCTGTTGGTGAAGCAGATGTTGGTGAAGTAGACCCTGCCCCGTGCTTGCCACTGCAAGAAGGGGAGGCCAGTTCGATCCTTCTTGACCATTCTTTTTGTGATGATGGTCTTGGAGAAAGCGTGAGGGTACGTGACGGTGCTGCTTAATTCATGAACGACATGCTCAGCACTTCTGGTTCCTCAGGGCCTTTGACATGTCCTTTGCTGTTCCGTCGTACCATGTCTTTGCCTTCCGTGGTTGTTTCCCCGAAAACCACTAGTTCGAAAGTTGATGCAAATGCTGCAGGTTGTCGTGGCAGCGTTTCCCAGTCCGTTGCAGGGCTTTTTGTCAAACGACGTGCTTGCTTCATGTATCTTCATGTTCTATTGATATGTATCGATATGTATTGATATGTATTGTACGTTTGATGTTTCCTACCAGAGTGATCCTTGTCATTGCAGTACTTGGGTGCCGTTTTGTGCCGCCGCTAGCCATGTCATACTGCCAGCAGCCGCCAACATGAAAGAACACGGTTCCAACACATTTGGAGGATTGCAGGCTCATACCGTGCCTGCCACTGTTTTTTTGCATTTTCGGGTTGATTGTGTAAGAGGCTGCAATGGGCCAGTCCTGCTGTTCAGTCAGGAGCAAAAAGTTTGGCCGAAGAAACAGTAAAGCCAAGCTTCAACGCATTTCAACGCCTTACCCGCAGGATAGACCAAGCATAGCAGGAGGCAGCGTGGTGACCCCCGGCCAAGTTGGTTTAGACCCAAACTACTATAGTTACAGAGATATCCCGACATATCATATATCTACCATAGGTCCTACTTAAATGGATCATGGATCTATAAACCAACTTAGTGGCAAGTTGTGTTGTCAGCAGCTAGGAGCTTGAGGCCAACCCACTGATATGCTCAGTGGATGACAATGACACGATGCGCTAACGTGTCCATTGGGCTCTAAGTGCGGGGAGGTGCTTTCGAGCCTCCCACACCGTTGGTGAAGCAGACTCTGCCCCGTGCTTGCCACTGCAAGAAGGGGAGGCCAGCCTTTTTGTTTGTCTGCTACGGTTATAGCATGTTGTAGCAATGTTGTTTTGGGGTTTGGTTTGTCATCATCTTTTTGGATGGTTTTTGGAAATTTGTGGTAGGAGCAGATTGCCTAACCTCACCAAAAATCTTGGTTGTAGGAATCTTCCCAATATGGGTTGTCTCCGATTTGTGTTTCTTTCTGTTTCCTTGTCATGAATTTGCTGCACTTTTGCCCAGAACAAAAATCATACGAGGTGTTATTCTAGCTTTCCGGATAAATCATTTGGAAAAGTTCTTCCAGGAAATCATAGGAAATCAGCTGTCTCGAGGTCAAGAGGAGGTTTTTCCAAGCGTGTATGTGTAAAGGGTTGCGGCTTGGGGTCGGGTAGTGATTTTCTTGAAACCCCAGGCGTTTTGATTTTCCAGGTTTTTGGGTGCTTGATCTTCTGAAAACGGAAGATCCAAGAGGCAACAGGTTTGTGGAAATCTCAGACACATGAGTTTAGGGGCTGCAGTGGGCTCATGCACTACTCATGCAAAGAAAGGAGTTGAACGCCTCCTGTGCCCAGGCATTTTCATGCACTTTCTAGATTCTAGAGAAAAACTCTTTTGATTGAGAGCTCATGCTACGTATAGCTTGATTCATTAGATTTGATTTTCTGTGTTTGTGTGGGTGGTTGGCAATTCCATTTTTGTCCTAGACAAAGATATGATGTGCACAGGGCGCTGCACACAGTGAAAAGTTGCGCGCCGGTGTGTAATGCAGTCAGTTGAGACGGAGCTCAGGAGAAATTGGGTATCCAACTTGTCCCTATGAAATGGGTAGCCAAGGAGCTACGAATAGAGTTTGCCTGCTGATTCACTGATGATAGTGAAATTCCAGAAACTTGTAGATTGCTTCCCTTGGGAAACAATCAGTTTTCCATGTACCTATTTGCAGGGATCTAAACGATTTCTGAGCAAATCCGGGGACATTTTTCCAGGAATAGCTGACTGCCACTCCATTTGGCATGGCACCGAGTGGCACTTCAAGTGGCACTTCAAGTG
Organism: Symbiodinium sp. clade C Y103; assembly: GCA_003297045.1. Classification (NCBI taxonomy): domain Eukaryota; class Dinophyceae; order Suessiales; family Symbiodiniaceae; genus Cladocopium; species Cladocopium sp. clade C. The sequence continues at coordinate 56,978 of BGPT01002298.1, read as the reverse complement.
GCACGAAGTGACACAATCAAAATCTACCTGGATTGCATGTCCCCTGTGTTTCCACCATCAATTTCAGGTGTCCAACTTCCCGATTTGGAGGGTGCTATATACTACCCGGATTTGCTGAAGATATAATGTGATGAAATATGTATGTCTGTGTATTTATGTATATCTTTATATGATTATATATACATATTTGTGATTGATGAATTGATTATGTATATGTCTTCTATATTCTTCTATTTTGTCATATTTTGTCCATTGGCTCATTCACCATGTGGTAAATCTATTGGGAATCTGGTGTGTTTTTTCATTTTCCCCCTCAATAGATCCAAGAAACTTTAAGAACCGACTGGGGGATGGAACAAAACCCCCATAAAATAAACTAAAATAATAGAATACCATCTTTGGTTGGACATCCATTTATAGATGATAGAAATGTGATTCCCGGATGTTATAGATGGTATTTATTTATTTATTTATTTATATATTCAATATATATATATATAATAGTTCCATATTTCCAAGGTTTCCACATGTTTCCACTGTTTGTTCTCTATTTTGAGATTGCCGTATAGATGTTTCCCTAAGGGGGTCCCCCTAAATCATCCATTGAAAGGTAGGATTTTCCATTCGAAACCACCCAGCGGGGATCCCCCATGGTTTCACCACTTCAGGGAGACGCAGGTGGCGGTGACCGAAGCCAAGGTGCAATTGCAGGCGATCGCGCGTTTTGGGGCGACCATGTGTCGTAGAATGCACATGTTCAAGCATATTCACACAATGTATGGCACATATGTATATATATATATAGTATTTATCCATTGTATGTTGTTTATTCTATATATACATCATTTTTACTTTGTATCTCTATATGTAAATATATGTGTATGATATGGTGTGTGTTATGTGTTTCTAACTACATTGTTTACACGGTGTTTCTTCGCACTGGAAGTATGTTCGGGTTTGTCTTCATTGTTGTTGCTATTGCTTCACAGGCTGGAACGGAGACAGAATGCACATCAATATTCAGAACCTTAACACAGAAACGTTTATTATGATTAATATCATTTATATATATATATATATACACTTCCCCTCATGACTTTGCACGTCTCTAGATTACGCAGCCATATCAGCAGCTAAGCTAATCCTTCTGCCAGGTAAAGCCGATAACACAACAACCTTCAGAATCAGATCCTCTACAGCACAAAACGTTTCATGTCAGCGGAAGTTTGCCAGATGCTCTGCCTTGAAACCAAATGTAATTACACCAACATCAACATAGGCAGATAGTTGACATGTTTTTCATCTAAAGCACGGAAGCCCAAAGAACTGGATTTGGACTCCATGATTCTCCACGACATTTCTCCAGTCATCTTGGGATGATCCAGGTTTGGCAAGAGATGTGAATCATATCCGACATTGGCAGATGTCGAAACAATAGGTTTGGTGTTTGGGTATGTTTGGGTATGCTTCAAGATCTGGTTCCCCCCAACAAAATTGTGCCATACGGAAGATGATCATCTAATCCCATCCAGCCATGGCGTCGGCGTCCCGTGTGGAAGTGAACCACCAGAAACAGTCACTGATCGTCAGCTATGAGGGCGGAGAGGTGTGCCATGGTGTGCCATGGGGGATCATCGTAGCCGCAGGTTTTTGTGCCAGAAGGTGTGATTTTTTTCACTTTGAACAAGTGATTGTAAGGCGAGAAGCTGATTTTTGCTATCTATTCTATTTCGCCAGTGTTTTTGATGATTGGCATGGTGTTGCAGATGTCTCAGACAAGTGCATGTATCTGAAATATGTTGAAATCATATCATATCCTTCAATGAGGTTGTTGTTTCCTTTAAAGATGTGAATGTACGATGTCATCGGTTCGGCCTGAATTTTTGACGCCTTGAAACTGCTTAGTTCTAGGGTCCACATCAACCCATACTGACGGAAACCTTCAATGAAAGAAGCATGAACCTCCTATTGGATCCCATGGTTTAAGCGGCTGTGGCAGGAGATCTTGCAGATTTCCGACGCGGAAAGGTCGTTGAACCTGGAAGATCTGGCCCAACAAGCATCTTGACACCGCACAGCACCAAGAGAAAGAACGGGGAACCCCTTCGAACCTTTTCCATTGGCACAAAGACTATCGAAGACTCATCTACCATTGCTTTTCGGCAAAGATCGAACACCAGCCAAAAGGTAGGAAGCGGAACATGGATCCAGCATGAACTATTTGTTTGCATGCAGGAACCCCGCGGCTGAACAATAGTAATGTTTTTTTGTTTGGTTTGTGTTTTTTATGTTGTTTTTCACTGTTACTGTTTGGCCATGTTAGTTTGGCCTGCTTTTATATGCTGTTATGGCTTTCGTTTTCTTGGCTTTGTGCTATTTGGTTTCTCAGCTTTTTGTGGTGTGTACCTTCTTTGCTTTTGTGGCTTTTGGTTTCTTGGTTTTTGTGGCTTTTGGTTTCCTGGTTCTTGCAGTTTTGCGACTTTGGGCTCTATGATGTTTTCTGTTTTTTTCCTTGGATTCATGGTTTCTTGGCGCTGTTGGCTTTTGCAATTTCTTTGCAGCATTGGAAACATAAGATAATCAACAAGAATGCTCTCTCGCTCTTTGTATAGCTTGACCCATCCTCATTCGTTCCAAATGTATTTAGAATACAATTGTTTCCCCTTTGTGTTTGCTTACATGCCCACATTTCTGTTGCCTAATCCCGAAACCCATTGGTTACATCCCCATGTTTTTTTTGGGTTAAATCACCGTTATAGCTCACCAACAAAAACATTAACATAACATTAACTACATAAATCTCATATAATCTCTAGATGTAGTATATCATGAAAAATGTTCCATAGATATCCATAGATCATATATTGCTCACCCCCCCAGGTTTCCGCCCGCTCCCAGTGCGGCCTTTGCGCCGCCGCCCTGACGGAGCCGCTGCGTGAGCTCCGCGTGGCCGGTCCGGCGGGGCCGGCGGGTCCGCCGGCGCCGGCCGCAACGGCATCGGTGGAGAGGGGACCAGGCCGGGGGAGGAGCCAGGTGAAGGGATTTTCTGTTTGGAAAAATGGATTGGTTAATGGGAAAATTTATGGAAACCATGGATTTTCCCATCAAATATAGAGGTTTCCTGCAAGTTTTCCCATTAACCAATCCAATGATGTGCTAAAAATTGTGGAAAATGATATTTGAACATGGTGGAAAACCTGGTGGGAAAATGATGGAAACATATCGATAGTTTTTTTTAGAGTTGGCATTGATTGGCCAACAAAATTTATGTAGGAGATGTAGTGAATATCATGAACCAAAAAGGTTGGCTCAGAAGATAGCAGAAGGCACAGAATCCTCCAGATCGGCACGGTAATTGAGTGGGGCAGGCTCCGGGATTGGCGCTCAGACTTCTTCGTTTAGTTTTGACCATGATTAAGCATCGAGATGCGCATTTTTCTCAGCAACCTGTATGACAGATTTGGTGTCCACCAATTTTATAACAAAGAATCTGTGGTTTGACCAGGCCTCATAGACCGCCCCTGAACTTGCACACAATATGTTTGTGATGGTTTCGGGATGTTTCGGGCTCTCACCAGCCCAGGCCCAGGTGTGCAAATCTGGCTACGGTCCTTAAGTGGCAAGACCTTGGGACCCTACAACACCACCAGCATCAGGACCGTGGCACAGTTGAAGCCCCTGGGTCTGCAGCCTTTTACATCGACTCTCCATTGTATCCCCATTGATTGGTTTTATATGCCCGAATCTCCGTCCAAATTTGGGCTCTCTCCAATCCCCATGAACTATTTCCTTGTGAAAAAAACATATAGTATCCTTTAAAATTGATTCCCTAAACATCCCTAAAACCGAGTTAATGATGCATCATTGTCTATCGCATTTCCATCATGTTCCATTATGCCTTACTCTTTTAGAATTGTGCGAGCATGATTGAAGGATTGAAGTTTTTGCTTCATCACGCTTCATCGTTTTCATCTACTCTCCGGTAATCAAGCGTGGCAACAGAAAATCCACATGAATCCACTATAGATCAAGGTGTCTAGCTGGGAATTTCATCGCAAAATGGTGGATTTTCAATATGTGTTCATCATGTTTCCATCATTTTTCAGGATAGGTCCATCATTTTCTCATGAGTTTCCCCTTTGTGTCCCCATCATTTTCCATCATGTTCCTGTGATTTTCCCATGATTTTTTGCCCAGGTCCAAGGTCTTCAAAGACGCGCAGTTCCCCGTGGCCCAGCAGGAAATCGCACAAGGTGATCGGCTGCTGCCGGACGCCGCGGAGGTCGTCGAGATCGCTGCAGGATTGGTCTGGAGATTGGTATGCAATAATGTGGGTAAAACAATAATAAACCAAATCACCATAAATAGGTGGTATAAAGCATTCACAAATGGGTGGTTTATGGCATTGTTTTACCCACATTACATCTTTCCACATACCTCTTGGCCACTTGTTAAAGGGAGGCTGCCTGACTTATCCTGAGCCATTTTCATCCAAGTTGTCTATAGTTGATTTTTCTTCAGTCTCAGGTTGCTGCAAATTCCTCAGGGTAATTTCACCAAAACCATGGGAAAATATGGGAAGATCCACTATAAGATGGAAGTTTGACTGGGAAAATGTGGGAAAATGATCAATCTGGATATCCATCTGGGTAGAATTAACATACAGTTTGCTATGGAAGCCACGGCCCTTTTACGGGTGATTTATAGATGGTTCCCCTGATGATTTACCTATTAACAATGGTGATTTTCCATAGCTACGTTAAATAATCAGAGGGTGACACCCAAAGAAGATGCAGTTTTGAATGGTTTTATGTGATTATCACAATGTCATGGCACTGCATATATCTATTTTTAGTAGGATTTTATTTCTCTATTTTCAGTTCGGGGTTTGCGGGTCCATTGCGGCTTAGCGACTTGTTCTCCGAAAGCACCTGCAAGGGATCTAGCCTTTGTCAACATCCTGACTATACTCCACTCCAATATCATTGGCTTAGGATCTGGTAATCAAACATGGTGTGCTGGAGAATCCACTATCTAGATCCCATTTTTGTTTGATAAGTCCCATTTGAATGCCTGTTGAAGATTTAGTTCAGGGGGGTTCCCAGCCAGGGTTGATTACCGGAGGGTATCACCTCGTTGGGAGGCCTGATGGAGATCGAATTGCAGCTTCTTCTGCTGAGCCCCTTGCTGACATGAAACCAAGAAGGCATCTGGATAAATCATAGCGGTGTCACTGTAAATGATGGTTAGTAGGGGTACGTATCCAAAGATCACCTTCTTTCAGGTCAATGAGTCAGTTATGTTTACTATTTATGTGTATTGTTGTTCATTCATCCAGAACAATGCTTGGCAGGCTTGGCATGTCATTCTTGTTTGGGATCAGGTGGACTGAAGTCAAGGGCTATCGGACATCCAATTTTCACTCTCGTGAGGCCAATGACACCTGAAAATATGACGGTCAAACATCTTAATTATAAGTCCAACTGAAACATAGAGGTGCGCCTGGTTCAAAAAAAAAAGGAGGGCCAAAGGGACCCAAACATCAGATGGTGAGTGGTGTCTACTACCGGGCCCCCTGGATATCCATAGTTAATGGATGTTACTGGGTGATACAGCAACTCAGGGCACCAGCGGGGCAGCAGCCTGATCACCTTCAAAAGTGTCCCATGAGCATTCCTACCCCTATGTGATGACCCGCAAGAGCTTTTTTGGCTCAACCACCAGTTTCCTCGATTTTTGAGGTGGTGGTTATTAAGGCAACTATCTAAATGAAGGGATGGGCAATTTCTATCAATTTCTGGGATTCAGCCACTGGATCAAATGTGATAATTTCACTTTGTTTATCTTAAGATGTTCAATCATTGTTGAGGCTCATTGAAAATGGTTCATCAGTTTCTCATAGTTTCTCCTTCAGGTCAGGGTTTTGTCTAAAAGTGCGGTATGCTTATATTTGTTGATGAATCATCCTTTTCCTATTGAAATTGCTCGGGGCATACCCACTCATCAGACACACCCATATAAATCATGATCAATCATTGTACCGATCTTTTACAGAAGGTATTGTCCCAAATATCCCCATTCTTGTTTGGATAAAACACCCTTTTCAGACACGTCCAAAGTTTCACATTCTGGCTTATATAACATAGTATATGTACCCATGATAGATAGCCCTAGAATATAGCCCCATTCTATCCTCAGAACCTAGTTGCTTATTTGTTTCCATGTGAATGGTCAGAACTTGGAATGTATATCTGTATGGATGGTCGTTAATCCTTCATAGGGATTTATGTACCCATGCAAGGATTCCCATTGTGAGATGGATGACCAGAATCCAAATAATATATATATATATACCATGTTTTGCATATGCACAGCTAATCTTGGGCAGGGTATCTAACAATGCTAGCCATTTAGATGCACGATGAAGGTGCCGTTTGGATGGATCTTGGTGAAAATTAGGACACTCTAGGTCACAATAAAATTAGGACACTCTAGGTCACAATATATACAACACACACACACACACGCACACACACAGATATATCAAAGCACAGCGTTGGTTGCACTCTTCAAAGGATTAGTCCCCATTTCATGGTCCGCTCAAGCAATTCTGGGTCAAGATTTCTAAGGTTTGTCCTCAGGCTGTTGATGGTTCCTCTGGTGACGTTTTGGGGGTGCGTTGTTCTTACCCACCTTGTGCGCTCTGGGATCCAACACCATTTGGGTTCTGACCTGGAAGGGCAGATTGCTGAGCTCAAGGTCGAGATCCATAGAGCCAAAGACCTTGTGGCCAGCTACAACCACGTGTTGGAGGACTGTGAGAGGAACTTGGTTTGGGCGAAGCGGTCAAATCAGTGGGCATCGTGGGTCAACATAGTTTTGGGTTTGACAGTGTTTACAGTTTTGTTCTATTTGTGGGTGCTGCGACCTAAGATTCAATCCTTTTCTCTGGCTGACAAGAGAGTGCTCAGTGACACAGACTTGGTGGTGAGTGACTGCATCCGCAAGCGGCCGCTCCGACCATCAGATTTTGCTGGCAAGTGAGCGACCTTGAACATCAGACATGGATAGAACATTGAATGTGAGTGACCCCCAAGTGCTTTTTCACTACCCTGGTGACCCAAACGGACTCAACTATCATCACCGACTCCTTGTACACAAAATTGGTGGTGGAAGATGGGTGTGTTTGTCGCCCGATCTGGAGTTAGCGGTTGAGGACCTGAACCAACGGCGTCATATCGTCTTGGGACGCAATGCTGAGTTTCCGGCTCATCTGATTCATGAATGTTATACCTTTGATGAGGTTAGCAAAGCAGAATTGGATCGACAGAAGAGGCTTGCGAAGACGATGGCGGCCATTTTAGATGACAGTGAAGTCGTCGATGTGGCTGCCATGCGCTGGATCATATCTGACCCCTCTTCGAAGCGCTTTGGCACCCTTATTCCTGCAGACAGTCATGGAGACATCATCCCACTTGGTCAGCATGGGCTGATTGATTGGGACGGAGACGTCCACTATGTGAGAGAGATTGCTGCAAATGAGGTGCAAGCCTTTACCGATCGGCAGAAGGAGTGTGCCAATGACATTAGGACCATTGGTGATCATCGAGACAGTCAGGGACGGCGGTTCATCCAGTTTGGAGAGGCAACGAACCTGTTGAGAGAGAGCAAGATCGAGGACTGGGGCTTTAGTGGGCCTCGGTCAGTCCGTGAATTTCTCAGGGCTGTTGAAGCCGGACCTGGAGATCTCACATCATACCATGCTGCCTGGGCTAGATCTTCCGGGGTGACCCAAGCAAGTGCAATTTGTCATGAGCATCAGAGCCTTTGTGAATCTTTGCGACTTGGACTGATTCGTGACCAGTTGGACATTAGCAATAGCATGGCATTTGGGCATCTGACCAGGAGAATCATCACTTTGGAGATCGCAGTGAGCAGGTCGCCGAGTGCCCCAGATTTTTCGGGGCTGGACTTGCTGGTCGAAGCACCAGTGTCCGCCTCAGGCGCTGCTCATGTTGCTACAGTAAACAGCTGGGTGACGGAGCGATTGAAGGAGCGTGCGCAGATTCAGAAGCAAGCCAGGCTATTCAAGGAAGAGCAGGCCAAGAAGAAGGGCGGTGGTGGAGGTGGTGATCAAGAAGATGAGGGCAAGCGCTGGAAGAAGAGACAGGCCAAAGCTAAGGCCAACCCTGGCGGCGGAGCTCAAGGCTCTGCTGCGGGACAATAGTCTGTGGGGAGTCACTGGGGCTGCGGTTGTCGCCGCTGCAGTCTCCGCCCACAACATTTTTCAGGCGACATGGATCTCCGGAAGCATGGGGATATTTTTCCGATGCCCTTCAAGACGCTTAGGAGCTTTGCTGGGGGGGTTGATGAAAGTTTTTCACAGCGGGCGTATTGGATAGGCAGAAGCCTAAACAAGCTGGCTATGCATGATCGGAATTCAGATGATGATTCAGTTTTGTGCTCCGAACTGCCCTTCACTGCAACCCAGAGATCAGCTGCTGACCGCATCGTTCAGTCGTTGGAGCTTGGTGGACCTTGCCCTGATGATCTGACTCCGGAGGTGGCTTTGCAGTCTATGAAGGGTGGAATGTCCTGTTATGATGGACTCCCTCCGAACTTAGCGAGCTATGACCCCGACAAGCTCAAGATCCTAGCCAATGGGACTACGCCACGGCACGTTGTGCCTTTGCTGCCGCCTGAGGCAGCCGTCATGGTCAGGAACTACGAGAAAAGCATTCTGGCCGAACCTCCTTTGGATGCGGGGTCCTTTTCACTGTATTGGGATCCTAGTCTCAGATTCAACCGTGCGCTGCGGCTTGACTTCATTCTCAGACTGTTCAAAGCTGGGCTGATGACGTTGCGACCGGTGGCGAAAAGTTTCGTTAGTGCTTTCTTTCTCAAAAAGAAGGACAAGGCCGCCATACGTATGGTGATAGATTGCAGGGCAACTAATCAACTTCACACAGATCCGCCTGTTACCAGGCTGGCCTCAGGGCGATGCTATGCGGACCTCGACCTTAGTGAAGCCGGGCAAGCTCCTTTGGCCTATGGTCGTGAAGCTGATGTTGCCGACTGTTTCTATCGTTTTGGGCTGCCAGAGTTGTCACATTACTTTGCCTTTGACCACGCGCTGACTGCGGGCGAGTGGGAAGCTTTTGGTGTCCCTGCCTCCTCTTGCTATGATCCTTTGGTGGGTAAGGAGGTGAAGACACTTGGACAGCAGAAGCTTTATCCATGTCTGCAAGTCATCCCGATGGGGTGGTCGTGGGCGTTGTGGTTGGCCAACGAGGCGGTCGTCAACATCTCTAAGAAGCATGCACCTTGGGTTGATGGTGTCTTGCGGGAACGCAAACCGACACCCCAATTGTGTGACTACCGCACAGTGCTTGGAGTCTACGTGGATAACATCACGATTCTGGGCAAGAGTGCCTCTGATGTTGATCGGCGGGCCGAGTGCTTGCAGCGAAGCTTCGATGAAGTAGGGGTGCCGATAGTGTGGACGCAGACGCGTGCTGCGACAAAGCTAGAGTCTGTTGGTTTGGTGCTGGACTTCGAGAAGGGGGTTCTTTCAAACAAACCACAGAGGCTGTGGCGCTTCTATTTATCCACATTGGCGCTGTTGAAGCGTAGAAAACTGAAGGGAGAAGTGATGCAGATTTGGTCAGGGCACTTTACGGCCATCTGCAGCTTGGCGGCCTGCGGGCTGTCAGTCCTGGATAGTGTGTATCGTTTCATTGAGGTTGCCAAAGACAAGCGAGTCAAGGTTTGGAGCTCAGTGCGGCGAGAGATGAAGATCGCGGCTGCAGTGTGTTGGCTTGTTTGGAGGAGGCTAGACAGCGCGACAATGGATGTTGTTGAAGTTGGAGATTCCTCAACTTCTGGTTATGCAATGACTTGTTGTTATCCACCAAGGCATCTCACGCAGAGAGCGATGAAGGTGCATGAGCGTTGGAGGTTTGTGGCAATGCCGAGTGAGCTGAAGAAGTGTCTGGAAGAGGATGACCCTGTTCGTTTTGCTGATGCCCTGGCTTCTGTTTTTGACATCAAGCCAAGCGAGGTGCAGAACGGTGGTGACCCTAGGACTTTCACAGCGGCTGGTCTCACTACCTCCTATGCTGCCAAGGCGTTTGAGGCCATGAGGGAGGGTAGCGTTTTGGCTACCAGTGCCATCAGATCTCAGGTGAGAGCACGGGCGAAGGACCGTGTTGACATTGAGGTGCCTGCGCTGGTTGAACCGCTGGATGAATTTTTTGAGGATGGTCGCAACTTCCGACTGCTATGGGCGCGCAGATGGCGCAATTGCAAGGAGCACATCACCTTGAAAGAGGCGAGAGTCGCCTTGTCTTCATTGCGGAAAAGCTCTAGAGTTGCCTCTGCTCACCATTGTCGGAAGCTCACACTCAGTGACAACCTGGGGTGTGTTTGCGCATTCTCGAAAGGACGTAGCAGCAATCGGCGTGTTAACGCTCTTTGCCGGCGGGCTACAGCCTTGCAATTTGCGACAGGCATTTTGTGGCATCTCAGACATGTGGAGACAAAAAGAAATGCAGCTGACCGACCGTCTCGGTATTTCGAGAACAAGCACTCAAAGAAGGGGGGCTTTGCTTTCAAAGTTGTTGGGCTGAATGGTGGTGGTATCTCACGAGAGGCCTCTGCACCTAGCAAACCGTTGCGGCCTTATCGACCAAAGATTGAAAGAGATTTTTTCCCCCGTTCTTCAGGGCGTTTTTTCTTGGAGATTTTTTCTGGGACTGGTCGGCTTAGTGATGCAATTCGTAAGCAAGGTCTTCCTGTTCTCACACCTATGGACTATCTGGATGGGCCCCAATTTGACCTTAGACGTAGGACCACACAAGAACTCGTTCTTTGCTGGATTAGAAGAGGTTGTATTGGCTATGTGCATCTGGGGACACCTTGTACTATTTGGAGTCAGGCTAGGCATGGGGTTAAAGATTCAGCTGCAACTAGACAGAAGGAGGAGACTAATTTGGAGCTGGCTCTATTCAGCGCAGAGGTCATCAGATGTTGCGTTCAGTATTCCGTGCCGTATGCCATTGAGAACCCACGTTTTTCCAAGTTGTTCCAGTTTGAGCCTATTGTCCATGCAATATGTCTGGGTGATATTCATACAGTTGATTTGGACATGTGTCAATATGGGGAGCCGTATCGGAAGTCAACCAGAATCATCAGCTCGGAGCCGTGGCTGGTGTCACTTGCAAAAACATGCAATCACAAAAGTCATGAAGTCTGGCTCAAAGGTAAGGTTCAAGTTCACAAACCTGATGGAAGTGCAGTTTATGTTAACAGAACATCTCTTGCAGGAGCATATCCAGAAAAGCTTTGTCAACTTTATGCCAGACTAGTACAACAGCATGCTCATCTCCGGGAGTCTCCGAATGGAGAACAAGTCCAATGGGATGCGTCGCTCAGGCGTGCTGCTGGAATGTGCCTTGCCCAACAAAGGCCCAAACTCACAAGGCCAACTGGTGGCGAAGCCATCAAGCTCGAGAGGCTTGAAGCGGCCGGCGGTGTCGGAATGTTCCTTGACAACATCGCCCTTGGCCGGCCGCGCAAAGAAGCGTGGGCGGCGCTTGGTGAACCCTGGCGCTGCTGAGACTGAGTATGACCGAATCATGAAAGGCATTCGTCCTGAGCGGCTTCTCCGAGTCAAGAGGATTAGTGCCAAAACTGTTGTGCTTTACAATCAAAGAGTGACCGAATTTCTCTCATGGGCATCAGCGCAACGAGTGGTGGTGGGGAGCTCTGAACGGCGATTGGATATCAATATGAGCAAGTATTTCAACGAGTTGTATGAAGATGGTGAAGCATACAATGTTGCCTCTTATACGCTTTTTGGATTCATTGCCTTAAAGATGTCCCCCAAGCGTCCTGAAAAAGAACTTCTTCCACTTGCCCGATCTGCGCTGAATGCATGGAAGGCTTCGACTCCATGTACATCTCGTGTTGGGGTACCTCCTCAAGTGATTTATAGGTTTGCTTGTTTCTGCCTGGAGAATGGGGACCGTGATGCTGCTACTGCGGCGCTCATTCAATATGATCTGTATTTGCGGCCATCGGAAATCCTGCAATTGAAAGGTAGGGACATAGTCAAGCCTGTTGCCAATGTGTCTCAGCACTGGGGCGTTCTCATTGGCAACTCGGATTTTGAGGAAGTTTCCAAGACTGGCACCACAGATGACATTGTTGTGGCCAACAGTGCGCATCGAACCTGGTGCAATGATTTGGTACGACATGTGGCATTTCGTTTTTTGGATCAAGATGTCTGCTTGTTTGGGATTACACTGAACCACTATGAAAAGCTGTTCCGTGAATTCACTAAGGCTTATAAATTGACACCTCAGTGTTTTACTCCCCATACTATCCGACATTCTGGACCATCCTTTGATGCGTTACATGAGCACCGAGCTCTGGGTGAGATTCAAGCGCGTGGGCGATGGGCTAGCGCAACTAGTGTGCAACGCTATCGCAAGCCGGGAAGGTTGTTGATGCATGCATCTAGGTTGCCGGCTGGTTTGAAGCGATACCGGCAGCAAGATCTAGACTCAGCTCTGAGGACCATTCTTGGTAGACAATGGGTGCTGTCCGCACCAACTCCTGCTGAATAGACAATCTTTTTTCTCTTCAGAGGTTTGGGTTTGGATGAGTTGCTGACAAAGCTTTGCAAGTGAGAGAATGTGGTTGATCAAAGTACACATAGCTTGTGACTTCGACAGTCGATGCTGTGAACATCACAGCANTGTGGTTGATCAAAGTACACATAGCTTGTGACTTCGACAGTCGATGCTGTGAACATCACAGCATATGTTCGTTGGATGACATGCATCATGTGGAGCAAAAATACTTGATTGCATTGAGGCCTGGGACGGTGACTGGAGAAGGGAGTGTCAATATCAAAGCACAGCGTTGGTTGCACTCTTCAAAGGATTAGTCCCCATTTCATGGTCCGCTCAAGCAATTCTGGGCCCTCCCGCCCGCGCCGTGGGATGAGTTGCTGACAAAGCTTTGCAAGTGAGAGAATGTGGTTGATCAAAGTACACATAGCTTGTGACTTCGACAGTCGATGCTGTGAACATCACAGCANGGATGAGTTGCTGACAAAGCTTTGCAAGTGAGAGAATGTGGTTGATCAAAGTACACATAGCTTGTGACTTCGACAGTCGATGCTGTGAACATCACAGCATATGTTCGTTGGATGACATGCATCATGTGGAGCAAANTGTGGTTGATCAAAGTACACATAGCTTGTGACTTCGACAGTCGATGCTGTGAACATCACAGCATATGTTCGTTGGATGACATGCATCATGTGGAGCAAACATACTTGATTGCATTGAGGCCTGGGACGGTGACTGGAGAAGGGAGTGTCAATATATATATATATATATATGTATATATGTATCCCATTCTAAAGCAGTCCCTGGTCATGTCCCCAGTAGCTGGTTGGTTATATGTCCCCAAATAACGCTATCGTTGGTTGCCTAGGCCCCAGCCCTTGCCGCGTGGCGCTGCGCTTCCGCCCGCGCAGCCGCAGGGAGGCGGAGGCAGCGCCGGTGTGGCGAGCAGAGACGCAGCAGGCGGCGGACATGGATTCCCTGGGCGTTTTGGTCATACCCTTTGGTAAACTAACATAGCTATGGAAAATCACCATTTTTAATGGGAAAATCCACTGTAAATGGCCATTTTCAATAGCTATGTTTGTTTAACAGAGGGTAAGTTGGTTGAAATCCTAGGTTTCGATGTGAAATTGGGAGGATTGATGTGAGATGAGAAGGGGCGATATACTATACATGCTTAGCTTGGGTCTAAAGTGATGCCAATTCGTAAATCAAACAGAAAACAGCTACCGTGTGTCTTGGCTGAATTCCAGCGACCTCACTGCAACAGATTGGTGCATCATAGCTCAGGCAAAGTCGTGTTACCTATACTATGTTCCCATGGAATATGTCCATTCTATCCAATTACCCTCCGGTAATCAAACATCAAACATGGACAATCATCAATGTTTATCCATTTATAGTCTGTTTCCGCAGCTATAAACCTCCGTTTACTTCTGGCATTTTACAGCCAGCCACCGTTCGATGTCGCTAGGCGAAGGTCATGTTGATCGAGGGCGCTTGGCATGGCAGGACTGCTGGTGGCTGTGGATTTTTGTCCATCCACTGCTGGGGATCACATATCGGATATCATGGGTATCATGGGGAAACCATGGGAAACCTGTTAAAATCCTGATGTTATCCTCTATGGCACTATGGATCGAAGACTTGGGATAACATAGGGGATATCATGGGTATCGGGTATCACGGGAAACCTGTTAAAATATGTTAAAATCTTTATTGCATCCTAATGGATAGAAGAATTGGGCTAACATAGGGGATATCATTGGGAAATTCGGTGAAACGATGATGCTGTATGAGGATTAAACTCACCAGTTTGGAGGTGCAATCAGGGTTTTTAACAAGGGTTTTTGCATGTGGAGAATGAAATTGATAACCAACAAGATGATATGATACAATCTAGATGTGGCTGAACATATTTCACACCCATTTTGAGCCAAAATTATTGGTAGGTCGGTCTGTGCCCCATGTAACATGACATAACATGACCATGGACATGACCATGAGTATCACAAAATCATAGAGGTTGAGTGTCAATCTGATATGACTAGATATGAACTCGCCCTGGGACTTTCAGGTTGGAGGATCATCCCACTTAGGAAGTGATTACTAGCCCTAGCTAGTAAGTTCCCCAAGTGGGGTTCTCCCATACATAACATGGGTTATAAGTTACAACTACATATGGTTATTCACCAGTTACTAAGTGGGATGATCCTCCAAGCATCTAGGAAACCAGACATTGGGCGTTCCCAAGAAGAACTACCGGTACCGCAATGCCTAACCAGGTACCAACATGGCTAGCTGCAAAATCCCCGAACTAAATGGAGGTTTATGGCTGGGAAAATCACCTACAAATGGAGGTTCACAGCTTGGGGAATAATCTCTGAATAGAGGTCTTAATGGGAAAAAACATGCATAAATGGATGGGTTGTTTCTATTTCTATGTTTGATATTGTGTGATTACCGGAGGATAACCAACTAACCATGGCCCATTGCAGATGTGTCGCCGCTGCAACCTCCAGGAGGGAGGCCAAAAAGGAGCACACCTTTGATGCCGTCTTTGATGAAGGGGCTTCCAGTTTCATGGCCTAGCGTAACGGATCCGTTTCCGGGTGGTTTGGATTCCAACATGTTCCGCCTGTTTTTCCCAAACCAACTCCATGATTTTCCAGTGTTTTTGATAGGGTTTTTCCAGCCAAATTCTGATGTTTCCGAAGTCTCTGATTTTTTTGAGGTCCAAATGGAGCAGATTCTTGTGATGTCCTGGCCCAACGAAACACGTCGTAGTCGAGGTGAGGACGTCTATCGTCACCTTGCGGCGGAGTTGCCGCAGCGAGCACTGGAAGGTTTCGGGGACGGAGGGATGGATTTCGGTGATCATGGAAGTTGGGATGATGATTCTAGGAAAAGGATGAAAAAGGGTGACTTACTGACTTAGAAGTGGTAAAGGGCCACAGCTGTCGAAAAGACCAATCATACCGAATGAATTATTGGGGATAATTGAGGGT
Organism: Symbiodinium sp. clade C Y103; assembly: GCA_003297045.1. Classification (NCBI taxonomy): domain Eukaryota; class Dinophyceae; order Suessiales; family Symbiodiniaceae; genus Cladocopium; species Cladocopium sp. clade C. The sequence goes on along the minus strand of BGPT01002298.1, from coordinate 41,332 downwards.
AATTGAGAATAACTGGGGATAACATAAACATTTAGGAAAGAGTCGTTTTGCCTTGCCAAGTTGGGATGAGCCGGGGGTATGGGGTATGATGGAGGATAAATTGTGAATGAATGGAATAGATTGGAACATGGTGCTTTGAGATATGCATGCAATGATTCATTAATGATTCCATTTGTACCAGAATCATATGTTTCACCAAGATGTAGCGTGGCTTGTCTCAAAATGGTATCCCAAAAATGAATGCTGCCCTTGCGAAAGGTATCATAGACTGCGAGGTTTGGGGTTGCCCTGTTTTCAGGCAAACCCATGGGGGTTCAAATGGGGGTCAAATTGGGGGCTGATAGGCCCACACAAAATCCCATACATCCCATGTGGTTTTTGGGGGTCCAATAATACTGATCCATACCCAAAAATCAGGTTCAACGATAGACATGGGATGATACAAATCGATTGATCTCTTTCAGATGGGTTGATAGTTCACGCAATGAAATGGACTTCCTGAGCTTTGCGATCTGTGTGGATAGGAAATGATATGGACAAGATCTATCATAATCTATCCACCTTTGATAGTTTTAGCTCCCGGTCCGTTCCTTCCAAGGCGTCCAAAACAATGATTCAAAGCTGTTGCAAAACAGGTGATCGTTCTATTGTTGCAAAACACTCTTTCACCCTCTGGGAACCGATTGCCAGTGGAAATCCTCAGGTTTGCATTCGGTTTGCATGGGAAAATCATCAATGGTGGATTTTCCACGTTTGATGACACCGGAGGGTAGATTCATGTAGATTCTATACTGCGGCTGCGTTGATTCCTTGGGTTCGCAACTTGTTAATTGGACTGGACCCGAATTGACTTGGTCTATCTATTGACTACCTTCATGGATCATCCATGGTGGTTGAAACCCAAATGATCTGGAGAAATCACACATTACATCATCTTACATATGTTGTATATGTTCATATGTATATATATATATATAAATGTGTGTATACATAGGTCTTACCCCATGAAAGAAGATACCATTTGGCAAGCCAACCTGGCAATGGAACGTTTGTTTCATGTACTGTACATAATGATTTATCCAGACATGGGGCATATGGATGTGATGGGGTTGAAACAGATATGCACCATCAAGGGTCAAAACCTCCCCCCTATGTTACCAATGTTGTAGTGAGGAGATTTTGGGAGGATTGGGGGTTGAAGAAGTTGCCACCCCAGCATCAACCTAAAACTATCTATAATTTTTGTTAGGGGTGAGGTCAGAAATTTTGGCTAAACATCCCTAAACTTATTTGGGTGGTACTTGTACGCCCTATTTTGCATATTTGCTCATGCTGGTTTATGCGTTTCCTATTGAAATCGCCATAAAGTCGGGAGGTCCACAGTCCAGAACTCATTTTCAGACACCCATTGGTCCTCAAGGTATCGCCTCCACACTCCTATGCTACGGTGCCAGTGGAACGGGCAAGAGTTTCTCCCTGTTGGGCATGGAGAATGATGGCCTCATTCCCAGGCCCCCCCGCAACGGTTGGTTTACCATCCGGGGAAAGTGGTTAAGAATCCATCAATTGGCGCCATGTCAATCCATGTCATGGTTAAGTTAGTCGGATTTAATCATTAAACAGTATGATTTAATGGGATGTCTATGGGGGTTGCATGGGATATACAACCCCATAATCAGAAACGAGGTGTTATTTTCCAATATTTTCCATGTATAACTGGGACCATTTTCCAATATTTTCCGGGGGGTTGGAACGACCGACCTGGGGGACGTTTCTGACCTCTCGTCGCAACCGTCACGGCAGAATGATGGTGAATGCAAGGAGCATTCATCCCCAACTGGCTTTATTTTATGTTTGTGAATTTTCGTACTATAGTATATTAACAGTTTCTCTATCCAGACATACAGCTGGGGGTATTCCGCAGGATGACAAGATTTCATTCTTACTGCTTAGATGGCCGTGGTTAGTTTAATGGTTGGATCCTACCTCCCTAACATTAGATACCCTCCCAATTTAGGGACCTCAAAATGAATAGATCCAATGCTTTTTCCCAAGGTTTCAGAGATTTAGGCACATGTTTTTTTTTTTTTTGTTGGGATTAAAGCCAGCGAACCATAAATAAAAGGGCGCTTAGTAAGAGATATCATGATCCCAAGACTGTGTTTTAATTCTTCTCAGATGTTTGAGGATGTGACAATTTCCCTGGAAGCTATTTAGCTATTTATGAATATTCATGAAAGATTGACATGATTGAGATTGGGGTCATCCAGCCTTGAAGATGTTTTTTTTCCAAATTTTGGAAGGTGGTCGTATCGAAGATACATGGTTAGTTTATTCCGGGAGGGGATGGCTTCGGAAAGAACACACGCACACACACACACACACTAAAGCCATACAAAGCCAACAGAACATTGGATTTGAATCCCTCCTGAAGAAACCGAGCAATCCCATAAGCACGTCAGAATTTGGCAAGACGTTCGCAAAGACTCGACTCATCATAATTGGGCTTGGGTCGAGCATTGAGGGGAAAACCACCAAATCCAATGGTTCACCATTTTCCCAATGGATCCCAATGCTTTTTGTCCCTTTTTTTCAGATCCACCGAGAGAATCCGTTTGGCAGCGCAGGACGAGCGCAGATCTTTTCGAACAATGCCGTGAACTTGACACGGTCATTGCAGTGTCTTGGTGACTCGATGCGATGGCATAGAAGTGCCCTCAAGTGGCCTCAAATATGACAGACATGGTATGTGAATATAATGGGGATATAAGGGATAATATAGTCCAATAATATCCAATAATTATGGAATACTGGATAATACTGGTCGATACCTCGGGTGTCATCAGCTCCATGGCTGGGAAATTCCAGCGCTAAACGGAGGTCGAAAAAAAATGGAAACTCAATGAAAGTCATCGAACTAAATGGTGGATTCTGTGTGGTTACTGAAGGGGAACCCAGCAAGATGGAGATACCATCTTAGATGGTGATACCATCTTCCATTAGGCATTAGACAGTTGATCACCATGAACCAATTCGACTCTTCAGTCTACCCTCCGGTAAACTAACATAACAATTGAAAATCGCAATTTTTAATGGACACATCCACTATAAATGGCCATTTTCAATAGCTATGTTAGTTTACTGGAGGCAAATATTGTTGATGTTACTGCTTATGGTGATCTGATAATAAGGACAGTGATCGGAAGTCATTTTGACCCTGACCATGGCATGGTCGTCAGGGTCATCCGCTTGAAAAAGGGTTTTGGTGAAGTTCCAATTGCCACGTTTGATTACCGGAGGGTAACTTAGTAACTAGTGACTTTAGTGACTCCAGTGACTTTTAGTGACTTTAGCGACTTTAGTTCGAGTGTAATACCACTACCCCACTTACTAACCCTCTTGGTAAGATCTCACTGGATTTTCCGGATCCAACCGGGTACATGGGTTTCTTCTCTTGAAACCAGATCTGGTGGGCATCCACTCTGATGCAAACAGAAGGTCCACAATTTCAATCGGTCACCCACTTGATCACGAGGCTTTCTTGGATCAAATCCCTGTCTAGGTACCCTGCTTCCGACAATGATATACTGCTCGGATTTGGTGGATGGTTTGAAATATGTTGAAATACCCTCCGGTAAACTAACATAACTATGGAAAATCACCATTTTTGATGGGAAAATCACCTATAAATGGCCATTTTCAATAGCAAGCTGTTAGTTTACCAGAGGGTATTTGGCATGTCCAACCCTATTTGGGATAATGATCCAGGTTGCCCTCTGGTCTTTGGGACCGCGTAGCTTCCTGGAAAGCCATGGCCCATTTCTTAAAACATGGTGGTTTTGTTTGACAAACGTGGCTAAGCCACCCAGTAGTAATAGTATTGGGAATCTCCGAGCAAAATTCGGTGCAGCTGTTGGGACCCCCTGCGTTATTTGGTGCCCCAGCTGGTTAGCAAAGTTGCTTTATAGCTGTTTGAGTTAGCAAACAAGGGGATAATCAATTGATGATGCTGAATGATGCTAGCTAAGTTGATTTCGGTTCACTACTCTGACTTGGGTTTGTGGTAGATATATCGGAGTTATTGGGTTGAAACTAGACCAAACAAAACTTGGCCGCACCAAGAGTTGCAACCATAACTTTTACCAACTTTATGGATTTTCTTGGAATACATTTTCGGATGCCAACTAGCAATACCTTGGATTCAAGCAGCAAGAATGCAGATATTCGCCTAGGGCATGTCTCCACTCGCGTGGAAAACTGTGGCCTGGATGCTGGACCATCAATGTTCAGCCCCTTATTGTGATAAAGAACGTGTACAATGTCTACCCCCCAACAACAATTGGCTGCAGGTCGACTTTGGACGAATAAGTCACTAGATTTACCTTTCACTCAAACTTCGTTACTGACTACAAATCGTTTATATACATAGCATAATACGGGTACAGTATTATCCTAGCCATCTAGAAAATCATTCTTCGTGTGGTATCACAGAATTTGTCATGAGTATATCATATCCAACATAACCCAATGAAATATCATATTTGGTGGTGAAAATCCACATCTTGGTTGGTTAAGTCATGCTCAGCCAAGTAAGGTTTAACTTGGACCAAAACAACATATTCAACTTGGAACCCGCAAAAATTGGTCTGGAAGATGAACTTCTTATTCGGATTCGGCCGATTTGGCCATGAAAGATGAGGGCTGGGAGGGAAGTCGAACGAGGTGTCCTTCTTAAGCATCGTCCACGAGGTGCAGCCGCTGTGCAATGGGTTATGGATCTATGATTTTGTAGCGTATGTATGTATATTATATATCTCTATCTAGAATTATCTAGCTATATAGTCATACCAATATAATTAGATATATGTCAATAATGTATATACATAGGCAGATGGATTTACAGTTTATTTTCTTGTTTCAATTCTTCGTGTGTTTGTTTTTCGGATGTTGTGCAAACCACAGGTTGCGTTTGAGTCTTCGCCGCTGCTGCCCCAAGCATTTGGATATATCACTTGCTTGCACGGCACGGGAGGTCCCCATGATTAGCGAAGTAGGTTGGTCACCCTCTGGTAAGCAAACATAATTAGCTATTGAACATGGCCATAGAAATAGTTGATTTTCCCATGAAAAATTGTGATTTTCCAAAATTGTGTTAGTTTACCAGAGGGTAACAATCGTTTATGGTAGATACATCTATAGCTAGTGAGGTTATAAAGCCCAACTTGCACCTGGCAGGCACCACCTAGCACCAACATCTTCAGCCCATTGCCCTTCAAAGCCTTGCCTGGGATGATGATTCCAATTGACTGATATTGTTCCGGTGGGAACCAACCAGTAAGGATTTCCAATTGAAAATCTCTAAATTCGCGAAGGTAATCAAGAAGATCACCATGAAATATACATCAGATCATCATGAAAATCCCTAAGCAGCCTAAGCACACCATTCTTCACAGGAGTTTCGAGACCTGTTGCGCCCCAGCAGTGAACGTTTGATGCTGCGCGAAGTGCCCGGCACTGGTGGTGGACGCACGGTGCTGGTGCCAGGTGCCCTGTGGAGACTCTGGGGTCACAGATGAGGTTAGACTGGATCTATCCAGTCATCAAACTACCCTCCGGTAAACTAACATAGCCATTGAAAATGGTGATTTATAGTGGATTTTCCCATTAAAAATTGTGATTTTCCATAGCTATGTTAGTTTACCAGAGGGTAACATTGCAATTGAAAATCCCCTATTTGTTAGGATTATAGCTGCGATATCTATAAGAAAACCTGGATTTGCGGAAGAGTCGGCTTTTTCCAATGAAAATCCACGACTTGGGGACTTGATGGATATGTTATTTTTGGGGGGTTCCTTAAGCAAATCCAAGATATTCAACAGTATGATCTGGATTATACACCCAGATTGAGGGATGGTCATCAATCCATTTTCAAGGGGAATCATCACCCATTGGCTATGTCGTTCTTTTGCGTTTTTATGTTTTTTTTAATGATTCTGAATTTTAAACCTGGTTCTCCAGACCTGTACCCTCTGGTAAACTGGTAAACTAGCATAACTATGGAAAATCACCATTTTTATGGGAAAATCAACTATAAATAGCCATTTTCAATAGCTGTGTTAGTTTACCAGAGGGTAAGTTTTGTTGTTTCTGAATGCTCCTCCGTTTTAAACATGTTATGAACCAAAAAACGACGCTGATTAGCCCAGACTGGGGTGATTCCGGGAGAAGTCACGAAGTCAGGTTTCCATGAAAATCCATGGGACCGCTACGGCAGTTGTTCAGCAAAGCATGGAACCGTATTGGGACTATTTACATCTATTAACCAAGAATCATGGGAACATATTGGATGCGAATAGCTATTTTTGAGCTTAGGATAGATCTAAAGGAGCAATGATATCCACATTCCCTGTTAAATGAAGAGCCCATTTTCACCAAATGATCTCAGGGGTTGTGCGATGTGCATCAAGTGTTGATACCCCTGGTTTTGGAAAAAGTGTCCTATCTAAGAATCATCCCTAAAGAAATGGTAAGTGGCAGGGAGTTTCCCATCGTTTCCCCTATTTTTGGAACATCAGTTGCACATTGCACACGGAGAGAACAATGGCTTATACCCTGGGGTTATTTAACATAGCCATGGAAAATGACTATTTTTGGATGATTTTCCCATTAAAACCTCCATTTATAGGGGGTTTTCCATGGCTATGTTAAATAACCAGATGGTAATGTGTTTTTCCATTGGCCAGTTTGGAGCAAAGAGGGTGAACAAGTTCTACAACAATGATGAAGGACTTGTATATTGCATGAAGTCCCATGTTTTGCGTGGAAAACCTATGTTAAATTTCCCAGAAAAAAATGTCCATTTATTGTCATACTGGTTGGTTATATTGGTGGGTTATATTCCATGATAGTCCCATGTCTTATTGTAAGACGTGTTATTCGCATACCTTGGAGGTTCAATTCCATTTATAAGTGGAGAATCTGAGGGTTTCTTTCCCAATTTGTGGGGGGTGCTAACCATGACAACAAAACCCATGAGTAACCACGCACTGCACACCCATTGTATCCCTATTATAGTTACATTGCTGGTTATATAAAGCATGATGTTCCTATGTTTTACTTTGAGATGTGTTTCTAAAAAAGACATTGTCCATGACATTCCCATGATATTCCCCTGTTATATCCCCTTTCCCATGATTCACATCATGGTGCTTAAACTGTAGAAGTTAAGACCCCTTCAATGCTACCTGCAATCAACTGGTGTCCCAGTTGGTTGACACTAGAATATTCATATGGATATTAATGTGGGTAAAACAATGCCATAAACCCACCCTTTTGGGAATGGTAAACATACCACCTATTTATAGTGAACATGGGGATGGTTTATGGTTTTGCTTTACCCACATGAATGATATTATGACTTTGTTGTTTGATGGGTAGTACAACAATTCACAGCATTCTGTAACTACCTGGAGGATCATCCTGGCATATCATCCCACAATGTGGTGCCGCCATAGTTATTCCATGTTATTCCCTAGAAACCCTAGTTACAACCCAACTTAGCTATCATGAACCAGGGATAAATCCCAATAAATCACCATGTTTCCCGTTTAAATCAGGTTGAATCATTATTTTCCTTTGTTTTCCTATGCTTTCTATCCTTTTGGTGCAGCTCCTATGCTGTGAATCTTCGAGGATGCCCTGCCTCAGGCGCCTCCACCCACCTAGCGGCTTCGGCGGAGGAACTGCGCAGCTTACTAGACGCCGGCCTGCGACAGTTGGCGGTGGGGCCGGGGGGGAAGGGGGATTTTTTGGGTCGTGGGAAGCCACCCAAAATAGGTTCTTTAAATGGGAATTTGACCATCAAAATGGGTGATTTCATGGGATTTAACCAAGATGTAGCGGGACTCCACCAAGAAAAATGGTAATTCAACACTGTTTCACCAACAATGACGGCAAGGAATTCGAATGAATCAGGTACAGATGGGGCCATTTGGGTATTAAGGCAACCTTGGAAGGATAGTTTGGTAATTAAGGTCTTTGGCGGGAAATCGGACCTATATATACATATATACAATATAAATATATATATATACCATATGTATATATATATATATATACAATTTCTAAATATATATATAGATGTACTAACCCAACCAGCTAAAAGACAACACACTTGCAGGGTGTGTGATGTGAAGCCAAGCGCGAAAACCTTTCAGCAGGTCGACGCCACCGCCATGGAACTGAAACTTTCTGAGGCAGGGTCGCTAAGGATTAAATTGGAGTCTCATTCGGGTCGACCGTGGGTCCGTGGATGGGTCTAGTTTGTTTCTGTGTCTTTCCTGCTAGTATAGATGAAAAAAAAGATGGAACATGCATGAACATGGGCTATAATGGAATATTCCATACTATGGCGGAGGTCTAAGATTGGTCAGGCGGTGCTCTATTTACTTCAATGATGACATGGGAAATCCATAGAAATCCACCATTTGTGAGGGAAGATGCTGCAACCACGTTGGCAGTGGCAAACTCTGGTTGAACCTAAGGGGGTTCCCTCTATGCTAGAAATGCTATCTCTCTACGCAACAGCAAAGGGGTTACCCTTTGGTAAACTATGGTAAACTCACAGTTTGCTATTGAAAATGGCCATTGAAATAGTGGATGTTCCAATTAAAATTGGTGATTTTCCATAGTTATGTGGCTGTTTACCAGAGGGTAGCCCAGACCATCGCTGCAGGTGACTCAGATCTTTACCATCCATGTTGCTCGCTTAGGTCCGGGAGTTGTGTCGCTGGGGGCGGTTCAGATGCGAAAGCCATGGTAGCCTCAAGGTACCCTCCGAAATGTTTCGATTCGAGACTGGATTTGCAGGGAATGTAGAGTTCCCGGAATGGGTCCAAAAAAAACAAAGTTTCCTGAGTTTCCTGATCAAACATGGCAATCATAAGAATCATATTAATGGATCAAGTTTCAATGGGAAACACATCCACAAGTGCGGGGGATCTTGCAATCGCAATGACCTTGAAAAACGAAACGCTGGGAGAATGCATGACTTGGTAGCTGTGGCCTTGCGGGTGCTTCACCCCGCTTGGCAAAAACAAAACTTTGGGAAAGGCAATTTCATTGGATTGGTTTAAGGGAAAATTTACAGGAAACCCCTATATTTCATGGGAAAATCCGTGGTTTCCTGTAAAATTTCCCATTAACCAATCCAATGACAATTGGGAGTTCCAAGTTTTCCATCCTGATGCCTGAAGCAAATCACTGCTGAGGTGCCGAATTCACCGTTGCCTATTCCGTTGCTCGTGGTATCTCGTGCTGGGCAGGAGAGTATGAAGCTGCCGCAACCATTCAGTTCGTTCACATGGCTGATAGCCCCTTGGTTGGTAAAGGGCTGGGAACGAACCGTCGGGGAACCGTCTGCATGATTCAAAACAGACACACGTTGATTTTCAGCTCCTTCTATGATGCATCATATGCCAACTCTTCCTTCACGAATGATGTGTAATGATGTATGTATCCGGAGCATTTTTTGTTCTAATGAACATGTGCAACCACCACAAGTCTAGTTTCTTTACAATGGAGTTGTATGGATACTGTTACTTTTAGATGCAATTTGAATTTGATCGGAGGACCATGGCGAGATGTTCGACCAAATGGTACCTGGGATTATTTTACAAGCGGATTCTCCGGAGACGACAGAGGCAAAGTGGCAAGGGCAACACATTGGGTGCCATAGTCACCATCCCCCAATTATCAACCACAAAAGAACGCAACACATTTACATGCAACAATGTAAATCAATTCCATTCCCTGAATCCTAATATTATGGGCCCCCTAAGTCATGAATAGACAAATGCATACATTTCACCGTGATTTCGATGGGTTAAGGGATGTATCATCCCAGGAGTAGTAGCGGTGCAACAGCTCGCCCCTCTGGATTTACAAATGATGGTAAGTAGATTCTATAGGATCAATGGACTGGTTCAAGGAAAAATCTACAGGAAACCATGGTTGTTACTATAAAATATAGAGAGGTTTTCTGATTTCTTCCCTTAAGCCAAGCCAATGATTCTAGGATGAAACAGCATATGACAAATGGGGTGTTGCCATCAAACAAGATGACTCGGAACAGTAGTGACAATGACCAATCGACCAAGTTCTTTGCTGTCACAATTTCACATCTCCCATACCTGGCGAAAGGGAACATCTACCGGAGATGCCTGCATTCGCGGTAAAGGCCAATTGAATATCAATCAGCAAAAAACCGTGAAAATGCCATTGAATCCATACAACATCTGAAAACAATCATTCATCCATATATTGGTATATATATATATATATACAATTTATATAATATATAAAAATCATCAATCAGCAAAATTGATAAAATCCATTGATGATTTGAATCCGTCGAGCATCTGAGAAAATAATTTCCAAAACAGCCCATCTGGGCAGCCCAGGCGCTCGCTCACGCGAGACGCGGCCCAATCGCAGTGTCACGGGGCTCATGGAGATTGTGACTGCTTTGGCCAGGCGGGGAAGGGTACGGCTTGCACCATCAGTGCCGAGAAGATGTTGATGTGTTTTATAATGATTTATATGTTTCCAACATGTTTCAGCAGCTACTGTAAATCAAATAGAAATTATATCATATTCTAATATATTATATGATGCTTGCCTTACATCACATAATTTGGCAGAGAAATTATATCTAATTGCTTGCTTGGTTTTACTTGCCAATGCTTTGGGACCTAGATTAAGACATTCAGTCAGGTAAATGTGCCCTCAAATGGGATCAGATGGGTCACATCACATCCCAAGACTATTCTTGTTTTGTTTATGGACGGATCTGAAAAATGGGGACAGCCCCAAATATGGCATGCATTTGCAGGTTTGTGAGGGATACTCCCAGATGATTTAGGATATTTAAGGGCCACCCCACGTTTTTTACAAGCCAAGATCTTCATGTTCACCTGTAACCGGATCCGGCGGAGTTGCAGGCACGAAAGCTTCATCCCCTATCGCAACAGCAAACTCACCCGTTGGTGCCTTGCCTCGTGGTTGTTTCATTGGGTTGGTTGACCTTCTGCTCAAAACGAACAGTTTGCTATGGAAAACCACATGAACTCACCATTTTTAAGTGGTAAGTCATCGAACTGGCCATAGGCCGTGGCTTCAGTAGCTACGTTTACTGGAGGGTAGGGGAACAAATTACCATCCCGGCAACGAAGATAGAGCCGAGAATCGACGTTTTTCGAGGAAAGTTGTCCTACAGCTCCTATTTGGCTGAGCTAGTTGAGGGATAGCACAGGAAACCACATGAGTTTGTTGACTGTCAAAGATCCAGTTTGCCGAACATGTTCCCTTGAATTGAAACCCTTTGTGGATTGTTGAGTTTATGGCTGCATTGTGGCTGCAGGGTGATTTGTCATTCTGCCATGCTCATGTCATCTTATATCAATACGTGGAATGATGGTCCACGAGTCGGTTTGCTGCAAAGATATTTGTTGATGAAAGGCGGGAGGAAGATACTTTGTGCATACCAATGTTAGGGTTATTTGTTATAAGGTTATCGGTTCATTGTTTGGTTATCAACCAGGGTTGTCCCAGGAATAATAGCACTACCACCCCGTCCTTGAATAGCACCAGCGATGCGTGTTCAGCTATCTTCAGTTCCTTCCGTCCATGACAATAGAAACTCATCCACTATGAAATAGCACAAGTAGCACGATGTCCCTCCTAAAGATTGTGAGCTACCGATTCCGGAGTTGTATGAACATATATATATATATATAACGAAAATAACACAAAATTCATCTATATACTTTCCAATTAAAACAGTTCTCCATTGAAAAATCCCTGGGTTTTCCCTTGAGAATTTCCAACCACAACCATCACCCCAGTTGACCGAGTTGGGGTTCCCAAGGCTTCAACCGGCATTGCGCGGTGGCGCCCTTCTACGGCTGCTCTGCACGGCCAGCCCGGTGGAAGAGGCGCGCGCGATCCGCGCGTGCCATTGGTGTCCTCAAAGGTAGCAGCAGGAAATCCTGTAGATCGATTGGCAGTTAATGGCTAATCAATGCCAAAAATCACTGATTGGTTGTTGAGTAGCGGGTCACTCTCTCAAAAAGTGAGTTGTTCCGGGAGATGCAAGGAGCCCCGTATAAAAGGAACACTATTCACTTGCAAATGGACAAGCCATAGAAACGGGCTGCAAATGGTTTGCTAGAAAATTACCCATTCAAGTAGATGTGTTTTCTCTATTTAATATGGAGTTTTCTAGTTTACCAGAAGGCCTTCTCTTAAACCTTGGTTCTAAATGATTGAATGGTTATCAATGATTGTGATTCGTTCATGGATTAGATAGATCTTCAGAGCATTTCATAGCATTTCAATGGTGGAATGTTTGAACATTGACTATGGCAACCGCATTTCAAACTCTTCTAAAGGCCTAGCTGGTATTTTTCTTCAGTTTTTTTGGGGGCAGCTGAATTTTCCAGCTAGCTTGGGACATTTCAATGACGGAATGTTGGCTATCCGACTGAAGACTCATTGTGGCGAATGAGGATCCAGAGATAATGTCGATCTGTGACTTCGGAGTCAGGAATGATGATCCAGACTAAATAGATCTAAATAGTTACCATAGTCACTAGCCAGACTAGCCACATTTCCAAGAGGCATTTCAAGACCCGACCATCAACATCAACCCTTAAATCACCGTCTCAAAGGGCCCGCCCCACTCCCTCTTTCAATGGCTCAGATCATGAATCCTCCAAAACTGTTTCAAGAATAGCATGGTCCATCATTTTCCAATGAGTTTCCCCATATTTGTGGGTTTCCTAAAATAGGGGTACCCCAAATCATCCATTTTAGTAGGAGTTTCCCTTATAAACCATCCATTTTTGGGTACCTCCATTTATGGAACCCCCCATTTTTTGCAATTGACGCCGTACCCCACGTTCAAACACACCCATCTGTCGCCTCAGGAGGAGACCTTGCGAACCATGCTCTTCGCTGCGGATGCCAGGCAGGTGAAGAACTTCCCCAAGGTGCGGCCGGGGATGGCCGCGGGGGTTTGGAGTGTGGAACGTTTGAAGACATGGAGGAGACAGAGCAAAACCTATAAGAAACATTAACATTGACATGTGGCAGTTGAAAATCATATAAAATCATCCAATTTATAGATGATTGCCCCAGATATACACCTTCGTTTATAGGGGATTTCCCAACTAGCCATGTTTGATTGCCGGAGGGTATCAACCAATAGTCCATTTATATTCCATTAATATCCCATTCATATTCCATTGTATCACCATTATCTGCATTATTACCAAAATTATACTGCTATAAACCTCCATTTCTTTATGATGAATTTATTCAATTATTCAATCATTCCATCATTATATCACCATTATATCTCCATGACATCCCCACGATACCACCGTTGTTCTACTTATATCCTGTGAATAGCCAAAAACAAGGATCATTATACCGAATTATACCCTCTGGTAATTTAACATAGCTATTGAAAATGGCCATTTATAGTTGAGTTTCCCGTTAAAAGATGTGATTTTCCATAGCTATGTTAGTTTACCAGAGGGTACCCCAAAGATCTCTTGAGACTCTTCCCCAGGCCCTCCACTTGGAGCTGCCATCGGAGCCGGAGCCGCAGGACGCCTTCGCGCTGCAACTGCGGTCCCTGCAGGGATGACGAAAAGTTGGCTCTGGGCCTTGGGGCAAAACGGGTTGAACCAATCTTCAGCTGTGAAGTTTGGCAGTTGGAAAAAATGGAAAGAATATGGGGAGGAAATCTATATGTGCTGAGTTTAACACATGGAGGTGTGCCAAAAAGATGTCAAATATATGTAGATATATGTAGATAATGGAAGGAAATGGGATGAAATGGGCATGTTACTAACAAAAGTGCAGGATACGAGTCCATTGTTTAAATCAATTCGATGGTGTTGAAGATGCTTATGATTCCACTAGCATGCGCCGCCTGCAAAATCACAGAGGTGAAGGTGTTGAATGGTTCATATTAACCTTCCCAAACAATAGCCATAAGCATTTACAGGATGTTATAGATGATGTTTTCCCCATAATTTCCAGGTTTTGACTTTTTTTTATTTCGTTTTGGGAAAGGCATGGATCTGATGTTGTCATCCCTTGGCTTCAGACACGTCCGCGACCCGGGGGCGCCCCCGAGCACGGCCCAGCGAGTACGGCCCCGTTGTTTTCGCCATGCCCAAGAGCGGTCACGGCACGCCCACGGGGCGGAGACTGCGGAATCGCTCAGAGTCAGACCTCCGGGGGAAACTGGGCAGATGGGATGCCCTTGGGCGACGCCAGGAGGATGTTCTGACGATAGCAAACCTTCATATATTTGAAGATCGAGAAACCTTCATATATTGAACATCAAATTTCTTTCGAATAGTGATAAAATCATTATTAATTACCTATAAGGGTCTGCCTGGCTAATTTGTTTTTTTGCCTATGCAATTTGGTTTTTTGGAATTTTATTCTGGCACTTATGTGTGCAAAACCATTTCTGGATTCATTTTTCTATGTCTTGATTCTGAATGTCTTTCAACAAAATCATTTCCGAACTATCACGGTTCTGTATTATTTAGATTTCTTCAGTTTGGCCCCTTTAATATGATTGTGGCTTTGTTAACTTGGCACTTGCGGCTTCAAAGTTCCAAAAACCTAGCATGTTTTCTTGTTTGCAAGCGCTTGTTCCTCAATGTTCNACTTGCGGCTTCAAAGTTCCAAAAACCTAGCATGTTTTCTTGTTTGCAAGCGCTTGTTCCTCAATGTTCTCGGCGACTTCTCAAATCAGTCGCAGGCAAGAATAGTGACTCCAAACTTTTTTGCTCACCAGTATTCTGGAGCTATATGTTTGTTTTAGCAGAATGGCCAGAATTTGGATTTGATTTGACAGAAGGTTTCCTAAATGTTTGGTTGCTAATCAGGTGCATGCAGTTTGTATCAGTGTTTCTTGTGTGGCAATGTTAGCATACATATAGTCAAGGGTGTCAAGTGTGTATGTGTCTGTGTGTGTATATGTAATTATAATGGACTTGAAGGAGCACTGGCGTTGTAAAAACGCCATCTTCCAGACCTTACTGGAGCTGAACGAGTTTCAGTTGGTCTCAAGACCGGCCCCAAAACAGTCACGGATATATGCGTAGACGCGCTATACAAAGTATTCTCTTGGGTTGAAAAGGATTTGGAACGGGTATCACGTTGGCTTACGAAGCATCACAAGAAATTTGAAAAACACAAAGCACTGCAAGAAAATCAATCCAATTTCCAAACTCATGCTACAATCATATCTTCTTTTCTGCCAACTTCACTCGCTCGAA
>BGPT01002298.1:137-25589 GCA_003297045.1 Symbiodinium sp. clade C Y103 | reverse complement strand
GGCTATCTACTTTCTAATTTGGAATTTGTCTACAAATCGAAGACTTGGAAAGACAATCTAAATGGCGCATGGCGCATTGTCGAATATCGAAACCAATTTCTTTGATGATTCCTGCCATATACCTACACCAATTTGTTTTCAAGTAAATAAGGAAAAAACACGATATATCGAATTTGCTCATGTTTTGGGCTTTATCTTACTTCACCAGCTGGCGCTTTTTNTTGTTTTCAAGTAAATAAGGAAAAAACACGATATATCGAATTTGCTCATGTTTTGGGCTTTATCTTACTTCACCAGCTGGCGCTTTTTCAGCTCCGACAGAGTTTGATAGATGGCACTCTTTCAGCAGCAGCAGCAGCAACAGCAACAACAACAACAACAACAACAACAACAACAACAACATCAACAAACCCACCAACAACAACGCCGCTATCATTCAAGATATATTTCAACCAGAGGCACTGTCACGCATAAATACAAATTAATACATATATATATATAATATATATTTATATATAAGTATAGTACACACTTGCTCACATACATGAACACGGCCACACAAAAAAGCATCGATACAAACTGCACGCACTTCATTAGCAGCCGAAGATACGAAAATTGTATTAAAATCAACATTACATTGATTCTTTTAGGTAAAAAGGTAGTTCCAGCATAACGTGGAACAAAAAGGTTTCTAGTCAAACATCAATGCTACACCTTTCGTNGTTCCAGCATAACGTGGAACAAAAAGGTTTCTAGTCAAACATCAATGCTACACCTTTCGTTAATAACATGTGAAGGTTCATTGTGCAAAATCACGAACGTAACATAATTGACATAAGATGGCCCAACTCAAGAGTTGGGCACCAATTCTCGAACTTTTTCTACAAACCTTGGCCGAAAAGACGCAATTATCCAGGCAAAAGACCACAATAGCCAGGCAGACCCTTCTATCTTTGATACCTTTGATTGGCAAGCAACTCATTTTGGCTGTGTACTTGTTTTGTTTATAGACTGTGTCGAGGCCACTACATACAAAGCCAGACTCAAACCTTCTGGGAACTACCCATGAAGTTCATCCAAAAACGTTTCTTTCATGGCCAGTAGTGCCCAACCACAAGCTGCAAAGGAAACCCTATAGTGCTTGGTTGGTCAAAGTCACAGCTCTCTCTACCTGGGGCTGGATCACTAACCCCCTGGGGGAGGGGATTTGATCCCCAGCTCCCCCGAGTAATACATCAACCAGGGTCGGGTCAACTTCTATTTGGTTGACACTACTAAGTTACGAACCATGTACCAAGTTGCTAAGCTCGTTATGAATCTCATTGTATCCAATTATCTTCCATTTTATCTGAATATCCCGTTATTGTTGGTTTTATAATCCATTGCATCCCCATATTATAACATCTAGCTTTCTCTGAAACTAGCTTGTCCTCAGAGTTCGATGTTGATAGTGAGTTTGTCAAATAAAAGGGTACACAGAAGGAAACATTTATATAAATTGCCACAGATGGGTATGTCGTATAAAATTGGTACATATCATTATATATCCAAGTTTGGGACAAATTATTGGTAAAGCCCGATTGATGATTTTGTAATCCTTATTATCACCAGTAAATTCTTTCTATTCTACGAGGTAAATCTCATTATACTCCCAGCTGTTTCCCCATGCAGTCAATATCATCTCATTGGTTAAGATTCCCAAAACCAAACCCATGTTTGCCAGTGAATCCCACCATCTATATCACAAAAATCCGGGTAGTTAACAAAGATCCCCCGTACTTGGAGGGTCATTCCACCTAGTAAGCGTTTGGTAATCCTGGTTACTACGTCCCCACAGTGAGTTCTCCCATATCTACAGCAAGTGGTCACTCTCCACTCAGCAAATCCAGAGTTGTAAGCCCATTTTTAGTTGGATTTTCCCAGCTAGAAACCTCCATTTCCAATCGATTTTCCCAATAAAACCCCCATTCAAACCTGCATTTCCATAGAAAAAAACACTAAAACTGTCATTTCCAGGGGGTTCTCCCATGATTTTTGGGATGATCTGCCGCAACTGAGGAACACCACTGAGGAGGACACCGACTTGGCGGATGACCCGCCGAACAGCGGCTCGGTGGAACTCACGGCGAGGTGGTGCCCCACTCCGTTTTGTAGGTATAGGTGGGTCTAGTTTTACCCCATGAACTAGTTCGATATATCTACCATAAACCCAAAGCTTATGTTACTTATAAAGCAACTTGTAGGGTAAACGTTTACGATGTGGAAAACCAACGGCTTCCCCTGGAAAATGACCAGGAAAAATGGTGGGTTTTCACATCTATATTACAGGAGGGTAATGTGATGTGTTGTAATGTTTTTTTTTTTTTTTAATACCTTGAATTCTGCTTGAGTATGTGTCCATAAATGTGGAGGTCCAAAAAATGAAAGCAGCAAAAAGGTATCATGTCTGGGTATCATCCCACGTGGTCCAACTGGTGGTTTCTTCAACCCGAAACCATCCGAACATTATATCATTTGATTAATTTTGAGATATCATCAATATAGGATTGTGAGGAAAAAACACGGGAAACGGGAAATATTGGTTTCTAGACATTATAGTGCTTTTTTCAACAGGTGTAGTGGTGGCTGGTGTTTGTTTTTAAACGGCAATTGTTTGCTTTGATGGTTTGTGCAAAAGACATTTTAGAGTGAATCATTCCAATGATTAAAAATATATAAAAAGTATGTCTGTGATCTCTAGAACTCTAGAAGCTGGGCGAGGAAAAAAGAACTCTGTGTTATTTTTCACTCGACGTTTGGCGAGGGGGTTGACCAGATGACCTGACTCTTTGATGTCCAGGCGAGCAGGAAAGCAATGAAGCTCGGAAGGTGGCGCAGAACAACGAAGGTCGGCGTACGGTCGCTGGTGAGCTCAGCCCAGTTTAATTTGGGATAAGCCACTGGCTGGTGGCTTATCACCAGGGTCATTAAGCCTTAATAAACACTACCTGTGGATTATCCTAAAAGTGGAACATTGCCCATGAAAGTATGTATATATATATAGAGAGAGAGAGAGATGTACTTATAATTTCCATGGCCACTTTCCATGGCAAACTGTTGAATTGCCAGATGATTTTATTCACCATATCATATGTTCATCATACAACACTGGAAACCTGGGAACTCAAGGAATGTACAGTAGATATAGATATTTTGCATCACATCCTGGATTTGTTTAGTTTTGTTTGAAGGTTTCACTATCTTTATCAGAAATACAACCGCCCGCCCGGTGGGCAAGTCTCCCAACGCTTGCGGCTTGGTCAGCAATCACAACAGAGATATTGAAGTAGCATTTCTGATTATTCTTGGAAATTATCTCTGTGTTTATTGTCATTCCTATTCGTATTGTCACTATCAACATGATTGTCACTAATGTGGTAAACCCATTTCATAATCATCCCCCAAATCACCATGTTTGACCTCCAAATGGTAGGTTTCTGGCCTTGGGGCCCACCCACTCCTCGTGGAGGCGGCGAGAAATTGCTGTCCAAGGTGAAGATGAAGAAGATGACCATCCGCCGCTGGCTGTGGAGCTGGGGGAGGTTATGGCCGGTTCTCATGTTTTTTAAGCTATGGTTATGGAGGGTTTCTCCGCCACAATAAATGCGTCAGCTGGATGCGAATTGGATGTTGTGGTGTTTTCGAAAAAATGATGTTAAGATATGTTTCAAGTTTTTGACCACCAAAATCAGCAAACAAAAAGTGTTTTGGTAATCATCAAGAACATGTCCACAAATAGGATAGCAATACATCCATGTTGGTTAACTTTTGGGTTGACGTGTTTCGGCGACGACCTTCCCTGGGTCACTTGAGTGAGTCAATGTTTGAATCTGTCTGGTTTTGCAGTCCTTTTTGGAGATTATAGATAGATCGAGGCGACTTTGCATCAGTGAAATTCACATTCTATCTACATTAATGTGGTAAACCCAATGTCATAAACCTAGCATTTGGGGATGGTCAACTTACCATTCTCATTTGGCTGGATGGTCGGGGCTTTCACCTTCTTCTGCTAGTTGTGTGCTTAGTAGATTTTGATAGGTGACCGAGAGGTTGAAACACCAAATCAAGTAGATATCCAATCCCAATTCCGGGATGATTCGGGCAGTCACATTCTCACCATCATATTTCTCGTAAAATACCATCCGACATGATCCGAAATGGCGATGATTGGATTCTCGAACTCGATTACTTATTCCAACATATTCCAACCATAGTTGCTATAGTGATCAGAATAATCCAACATAATCGATAATGTCATGGAATCAAAACCATGTTGAAATTAACCAGGCCCGGGCCCCGGTTGCCGCCTCTGCCAAGGTGCAGTGATGGGTGTCAGTATGATGGTGACGTGACCCGGCGCCGCAGCGGGCTTTTATCAGGGGTGGTTCTTCGCATGGGGGGATGCTATGTATCTATATATGTGTGCGTCTGCATTCACATGTACATATTAGGAATTATGTAATTATATATTATAAATATATCTGCATCAGGGCGTGATAGATCCTAGGTCCTAGATTTCACATGATTTCACCAATTGATATCGAAAGTTCGAGATTCTGAGTATGATTGAACATCCCTCCCGGCACGCAAATATGGCAATGGAAAATTCACAGTTTCTAGATGATTGTTCCCAGATATAAACCTCCATTTTACAGAGGATAAAATCCAGCTAGCCACGTGGCGGATTGCCAAAGGCGAATCCCAATTGGGAGAAACCCAGCGCCGCCGTGACCTGCCGATGGGGGAACGCAACCGTTTGTTTCCGAGGTTTGGTGGCATCATCTACTTGGGTCATTTGCTCCCAGGCCGCATATCAGGCTCTTTCGACTGGGAGCCAGCTGCAGGGACTGAGCCCAACGCCGCATTTTTTTTGGATAACAACATGGTTCCATGTGGGTAACCCAGTGCCATAAACCTACCATTTGGGAATGGTTTACCCTCTGGTAATCAAACATGGCAATTGAAAATCCACCATTTATAAGGGATTTTCCCAGTAAAACCTCCATTTGTAGGGGATTTCGAATTGCCACGTTTGATTACCGGAGGGTATGCCATCCATTTATGATGACTGTTGGGATCGTTTATGTTTACCACATTATTATCATTGTCGTAACTATCCCGTCCCTTAACTTTTTGGGGTGTACACTGCTTCGCAATTTGCAAATTGCACCGTGTGACCGGCAGTGATCCGCATTGATCCGCCACGACCTGGGAAGACCTGATCTGGAGGAATTTTCCTGGATCTTCCTTTTACCGTGGATGTTTTGAGATAACCTTGAAATAACCCTATAGAGATTGAGCATTCTTGAGTTGCTATGCGGCTATTTCCCCTGCGTGTGTTTGAACATTGCAAGATGGCAGACTGCTTGGGTCCGCCATGTCTTCCGCGATCAACCCGCCTATCTCCCTATCTCCACATTGTAAGTACTGGGGGGCGCAGAGTAAAGCTACAAATTGGAAAATAGTGGACAAAACATATTTGCAAAAAAGAACGTCCTTGTTAAAGACTGGGAAGCATCGACTGCTACAGACGGGTAAAATATATTAAAATATCACGCCCAGCTAAAACAAATGCATACGGGCAAACAGGTGTGATCATCTGTGTATATATATATATATGTGTGTGTGTGTGTACTAGATATGGAATGATATGTAATAAAAACAACTACGATAACAATGTAATTATAACATAGTAAATACTATAATTATAATGATAGTAATATTCAAGAACAAAAAAATACATCTACATTGTGCATGTGTGCAGGGTATCCACATTTGTAGCCACCCCTTTCCCTGCCGTTTCCGCAAGTTAAATTCCCAGGTACCTTTGCACCCTGGTCTTTGCCCTGCAGTGTTTCATCTTCTCCGAATTGGTCGGGGTCCGAAAACGTCAAGCTGCCGAGAAGCGGCTGCCACTCTTCCGTTCCATCCAATGGGCATGGTTCTTTGCCACTCGCCGGAGGAGAGACAACTCTGAAGTACAACTCAAATAAATATACAGTATAAGTCATGAAGAGCTTCATGTTTTCTTCTTTGATTTCTTTCATGTTTGTTCATGCAACTTTTTTTATGCCGCAGTGTTTGTCTATATTTTAGATATCAGGCCTACTTTCTTCATATTCATTCAAGGCCACAGCACAAAATCTGCGTGTAACCACCACCCCCTGGCCCCCTCTGCTTTGGGAAAGCCACTCAAAATCTCCATCCTTCTTCACGGCGCGTCCAGGTGGCATCGTTTTTCACCTGGTCTGGCAGCATCTGCGACTTCGTGGCCAGCGATCCAAGATTTCTGTCTTCCCACTCCACTGCGACGCTACGCCATGGCGTTGAGGGTGGGAGGTGTAAGAAAACGAACGAGGGCGGTGAAACTGTTCTTTCCCGCGATGAAAAAGAGTTGCTGTCAGATGCTCATGGATTAAATGTTTGAACATCAGAAACTGGTGAGACCATGCATTATGCAATATGCTATATATATATGTATATATGCTTGATTCTGAGTGATCATGAACAGTAGTAGATGGCTTGAAAGTGGGTTGTAACATGCTGTATAGCCCATACCTCGCCGAGGCAATCTGAGTCTTCACCGGCTAGTTCATGGTATGTGGACCTCAAGAGAGGGACGGTAGATTATTGGTATGATGTGACTATGTGCTGTGCGGATTTCAATTGTGCCTATCTCCATCACATGAGTTTGCTGCATGAATTTTATGACTATTGACCCAGGTGTTTCTGATTCTTTTGCCTAACTTGAGTCCGCCGACCACTCAATCTCAAGATGGAGATCTTTGATGATATATAGACGCTTGTACATCTCATAGGATATAGGTGCATTAAGTGTCAAGCATACCTTCCCCTACCCTCTCACAAGACATGCTGGAAAATCACGGTGCAAAACCAAGGAGATTGATCCTCGAGAAGAACATGATGGTGTCCTTTTCGCTTTATACCCTTTTGTTGATGGCAGCTTGGACTGAGAAGGCAGGTGCCAGCGAAAAAGCGAGCTGTTCACAGCGAACCTTTTTCTGAATGCCTTCGGGGAATTCATGATTTTCCAGGTGGACACTGGAAATCGAGTTTTTTTTTCATGATCTTTGCTGGGTGGCTTCAAAGAGATATGTAGAGAGATAGAGAGAGAGAGATGGAGAGATGATTTCTCCAGACCTGGGATCAGGGCCATTCTTGGTGGCAAACAAGTCTCGGTTTCCCGCAAACTTTCCCCGCGAATTCGTCCATCGACATGTCGTTTTGACAACAATCCAGTGAGCTCATGTCAAATCATGAGCCAAAAAAAATCTTCAAATATTCGAATTATACATACAATAATCTATGAATAATCCTGAGTAATCTATGAATTCATGTCAAATCTATGAATAATCCTGAGTAATTTGATGCAATCTATAGAGTTTTGGATGTCATCCCAGATTCCCAGCTCCGAGGTCTCGGTCCTGAGCCTCAGTGACTTCGCCTGGATGGGGCTGTCGACTTCGCCAGGAGTTCATGGGGGGTATAGCCTCTGGTCATTTCAGCCATATCACTGGATTGGTTTAAAGGGAACATCTTAACCGGAAACCATGGTTTTTCATGGTTTTTCCCCATCAAATATAGAGGTGCCCGATGCAAATTTTCCCACCAATCCAGTGACCATAGACTGTAGTATAAGATCCATTTTTTCATCCCATTGTTTGATTACGGTACATCAGCAACAGAGATATTTCATCGGGGACGGTTCAGGGATGGTCAGCAACAGATTTTTTTCATGAAATGGATGATGTAGTGGATGTACATAATGGATAGGTATCCTGTATCCATGTAATCCAGGGGTCGGGGGGTGCGGTTTTGAGCTATGGGTATACACATTCTACGAAAATGGGGCGCACGATTTTCCCAAACACATGATGGATAGGAAACTAATTATATAGTTTTTGTTGTCTTTGTTTTGCATGGATTTTATACAGGTGTTATATAGATGTTAAGGTTTTTTTTTGCAGTCTTTTTGAGGGTTTGATTTTTCCGAGAGATATATAGATAGACGTTATGTTGCTTTTTTGCATTCTTTTTGAGGGTTTGATTTTTCCTTGAAATCGATGTTGGGAATGTGTTTTTGTCAACTTTTCCAGGTTCGAAGGTCATCAAAAGCGGGCCCTGGTGGTTCCGCGAGTCTTTTCCTAGATTTGCTGATGGGAAATCCACGACGACTTGGTGAATCGAGAACGGAATACTGTGGGTAAAACAAGAACAAACCATCCATTTATAGGAGTGGTTTATTATTTTATATTACAATATACCCTCTGGTAAAGTAACATAGCTATTGAAAATGGCCATTTATAGTTGATTTTCCCACTCAGGATCGGTGTCTTTCCCATAGCTATGTTGGTTTACCAGAGGGTATTCTGTTGGTTTTGTTTTTACCGAATTACCAACGCGTTATACTTTTTTGGTGGGCCCTGGATGGCAACTCCAAGTTACCAGAAGCTCCCCTTCTGGTCATCTCAGATCTGAGGAAAGGGCTTGTACAAATATCAGATCACGCAGTACACCTGGACAGTGGTGACGATCTGCATTGTGGTCTTCCAAACCCAGGACGCCACCGGGTCGCCCCGGATGGGTTTTTCGGGAGTCGTCCGACAATCACGAGGATTTCGTTGGCGCCTCTGGGTGTGTAACAGTTTGCGAAGTGGAAAAACACCTATGTTCAATAGGTAAATCATAATCTATCAATTGGCCTTTGTTGCTAGCTTTCTTAAGTAACAAGAGGGTAACTCCTGCGAATCATGTCATGCTAACCTACGCTGCAGGAAAAAAATATATTCGTCATTCTGACACTTCTGCATTCCTTTTTCTTACATAGGTTTCGCTGCCATGTACCAGTCCTGCTGAAGGTACCTTGCTCATAAGTTGCTATCGGGGATGATCATCCAGTCACTTCATGAAGGTTTCCTTCTTCGCGTCCAGGCGGTGTTTCATCTCATCTACGCGGGTCTGTTCTGGTTCGTTCTTCCATCATCGCTGGTGATTTGCAACGACATCATGGCCTACTACTGCGGTCAGGCGCCAGCCGTGCTGAGAGGGATCTAATCTGGTTGGTGCTTGAGAAATACATATGTATTCTGTCTGTATATATATTTCTAATTTTCTAACATTTTTTTGTGTTGAACCTGATGTTCAACCTTATTTGAGGAGATGATCCCAGTTGACGAGCATATTGTTTCGGGGGGGCGGCTCAACGAGCATTCGTTATTCGTAATTCATGTAGCTCCGTGAGCCCTGACGCCCAGCTGAAAGATCATAGGGCTGCAGCCCATGGAACGTTCGATAGGAGTGTCCTGCAATTCCAATTTGTTTCAACGCCTCTTGAAACTGATTTGATCTGATTTCTCCATTGTTTACTGAGCAGATTTCAGAGCTGCATGGCAAACCATGGCAAACCCAACGTCAAACCAGTGGAAAATCCATCAAAATCCCCACATTCTCAAACATAGACATATCATCCATCTATAGTCTATAGACATTATTTCAGGTTTTGTGTTTGGCATTTTCACAGCAATTCTTAAGCCAGAACTGTCCCGAGCCTGCAATGTGCAGGTCTTTGGTAAGAAGTTGATCAAGCGAAGATTCCTGGAACTCTCACCCAACAAGACTTGGGAAGGCTTTCTGGGGCGCCTCGGCGCCACGAGCGCTGCTATTTCATAGCCAGGAACCCAACACCTCATCTAGTGAACAAAAACGAAGCTAGTTTTAACGTTCATTGGGATTATATTATCATGATATCCTGTGGGATATCCCATGATAACCATCAGTTTGGTGGGTGATATCACCATCTCAGGAGCGCCTTTTTCACTATGCTCTTCGCCTTTTGGTTCTCCAGATTCTGGGCCGAAAGAAGCCTTAGGGCAGGAGGTTGCAGGATAAGCCCAAAATTCAGATGCACCCGAAATAAGTGAAGGACACATGTGTTTAACCACTCATATCACATATCCAGGATTTTGGTAATTTGCAAAAGTCTAGCTTCTTTGGGGGTAAGAAAAAGCTTATCTTTTGGTGATGAAGCCTGGCGATTTTGAGTGGAAGTTAATGTCTGACTCAACCGGGGCTGGCCAGGGTCGACCATACCATTGTTTGGGGGAATGGTGGTGGACGTTTTAGGTGGGGTAGAAATACTGACAGTTGTATCATGTTGTGTAGTATAGGATGTGTAATGAACGCTCACTTGTGATCACTTAATGAATGGTTCGCTTGGTGTTGTGGTTTAATTTGTGTAGGTTTTTCTTGAATTCTTGAATATCCAGCGTAAAGTGCAAAAGCATGTTTACCCCGGTCAATCAATTGGGAGGCCGCCATGAAACAAGTAATTTTCATGTACCCTCTGGTTATTTAACATAGCCATGGAAGATCCCCTATCAATGGAGGTTTTGATGGGAAAATCATCCAAAATTTACAATTTTCCATGGCTATGTTAAATAACCAGATGGTAAAAGTTTTTGCTCTTGCTCCCATTGGACTTTCAGAGGTACTTTCAGTTCCTTCTCTTGCACGGACCATATTTCCCTTCTTCCATGTTGCAGATATGCAAATCAGTATGCGCATATATTGCGTGGGCAGCAACCGCTACACAGATGCACAGGTTGAAAACCGACTTTCTACCCATTCCCAAGTTCCTGTGACACATTATTTTTGCATTTCTATTACTACTCAATCATCATTATTATTATTATCATTATCAAAGTATCTTCATGATAGCCTTCTTGTTATCACAATTACTCATATGACGTGTGTAATATCAGTACGATACTTCTTACATACATATTTACAGTGCCATTTATAGTGCACCTAAAAGTCCTACTTTTTTCCCAGCACGTCAATCCTAGTGGTTTTGAGCGTTCAGGACATCTCTGTGGCTACAAGTGGATGACCTGTGCTCCCGAGCGCATCACCTTCTCCGTGGTCCCTCTGAACTGCGAGCCGGATCAGATGTATCGACCGCAGAGCATCGCGCAGATCCTCTACGCGACTTGGGCGCGAGCAGCGTTGGTTCAACCAGAAATGATGGGGGCCTGTAGGGAAGATAAGACAAAAGATTTGTTAAAAGAACAATAGGAAGTATATGAACAATGACAGTATACTGTAGCATATGTTTCTTTCTGTGCAGGATGTTGTTTTTGCAATAAAATACTTGAAGTCAACATAGATTCTGATGGGCATACCTTAGGAAGGTTGATATTTTTGAGCTACTTTCTACATGTGGGGTGTCCAGGTTCGCCATGAATGAGACACCGACAGAAAGTGGCATTGGCAGATAGGTTTTCTGGTTGGGATTTTTCTCCTCCAAGGGGTGGATCCAAGTGAGTCTACAACTGACAACCCAGGCATTCGTTTCTCCCATAACGGGGCGCCCCATGGTTGGCTAAGTTGGTAGCTTGATTACTTAGTGCTTTATGGATGTCTATGGCATTCCTGTGCAAATAGCTAGATTGGAAGAAAAAAATAAAGAAACAAATAGAACTGGGGGGCGTCGCCTCGTTTTTTTTTTTTTCGGGGAGGCCTGTCCGGAAGCTTCTAAGGAGACGATGCCAAGACTACATGCGGTAGAAGTCTTTGCAGGCCTTGACGAAGGTCTAAGTATCTAGAAGCCTTGCAGAGCTGCAACCACTCAGGACAGGTTGCAAGAATCATCCTACCAATCGATATAGTACCCATTAACAGCACACAATATCACTAAGGGTGGTGGTTCATAGTACCTCATGATTAACCCTTATGATCTAACTGGTCGGTGGTTCCAAATCAGATTTGTTTCATCATAGAAATGGGGTTACTGATGTGTTTCCCAGAAAGTGGATCATAACCCGCATTAAACCTCCACTATATCTGCATTAAATCCTAGGAGGGGATGGTTTCTTTGGGCTTACCATTTGTTGCCATAAAAGAATCACCACGACGTTCCCATCTTCCCACCATCTTCCCCTCATCGTCCCATAGCTATGTAACGAATTACTGTATCAGATGGCAGGTCAGATGGTACCAAATTCTCATCAAGTCCCATTGAATCACCATAGAAGTGGATGATAAATCATTATAAATGAATATCATCCCATTCCCAGATGGTACCATTGATGTTTTCCCCCATGATTTCTTCATCCACAACGGTCCCCATCTCTGGAGGCTCCGTCCCCATCCTCAAGGACTTGGGAGAGCTCGAGATTTGCCAAGTCGCTGGGTTTTGGGTAGCTGGCAACGGTGTGCTAGGACTTTCAATTTATTGGGGGATCACGATAGCCCATAGTAACCATAGTAGGGAAGCCGTTTCCTACCAACTCCTAAGGTATGATGAAACCTATCAACTGGAGTATGTGTAATGGGGTAGGGGTATTTGCAATGGCTCATCTGAAATTTGTAGCAAGTCGTGGGTGAAGCATCACAGAAAGGTAGTCCCAGCAT
This sequence comes from Symbiodinium sp. clade C Y103, assembly GCA_003297045.1. Lineage (NCBI taxonomy): Eukaryota > Dinophyceae > Suessiales > Symbiodiniaceae > Cladocopium > Cladocopium sp. clade C. The sequence goes on along the minus strand of BGPT01002298.1, from coordinate 13,118 downwards.
CATGGTTCTTGTCAAAGATGCTGGTTTGACCGTCTCATCCCGCTGAATTGCTAGGTTGAGTCATCAAGAATGGTGGTTTAGCATGGCTTAAGCCTGTTTAACAATCATGACATGTGGATGTAAATAGCCAACTAAGTAAAGCAATGTAAATGCCCCCCCGGACTGGGCCCCCAAAGGAATAGATGCATTAGCAAGACCATGGTTTCATTTGAGGGGTATGAAGGTTTAGATAGGTTAGAAGTATGTATATGCCAAAATGAGGTTAACATCCTTGGTTGGATACTTGGGAAAGCATTTTGCGCAAACGAGGAAGGGGTACTGACCAGCATATTTTTTGCGGGGTATCTAAGGTTGGGCCCATCGAAAGATGGCAGGGTTACCGATGAGCCTGTGCTCGTTGAAGCTGATTGCACCGATGATTTCAATAAAAAGCAGAGTGAGATAGCAAGCAGGAAAAATATGAACACCTACAAAACCAACAAAACCCGAGAATTTCACAAAAAACAGGGCAAAACCAGCAGTATAAACCTGTAAAAACTACTGATCTTATCAGAAAACCTGGCAAAAACCAAGCAAACTTCACCTTTCAGCCGGAGCCAAGGCTCAGATCCACGCCCTGAGCCTGGGATTCTTCGCGTCCTTTGCGGCGCCCTTCGGAGGCTTCCTGTCCTCCGCCATCAAACGCGCCTATGGCATCAAGGCGAGAGCACCCCGGGGAGGTCCAGGGCTGGTGGAAAAGATGAGGGTTCAGAGAAAAAAACCTTATAACTCTGTAATGATATGTCTGTAAAAAACATCTATGTCTATATCTATATCTATATTTATATCTATATCTATATCTATGTATATATATATATATATATATGTATATATGTACATGTAAATGGTGACTATAGATTGGATTTTTGACTTCTTGAGGGGTGTAAGCAGATGTTTTGCTGGATTTATTCAGTTACTCCATGTTATTCATGGATAGTCGTGGCGGATGCAGCATCTCATCCGATGGGCTTGACCCGGTCAGTGGTGAGAGACTGATGAGTGAGTAGGAAATGATGTTCCCCCACAAGGGGATTTAAAAAGCACGTGGGAGATGCACAGCAAAGATTCACCAATCAATGCTTGTGATTGTAATGATTGGGTGGGCCATGGTTCTATAACCATATAACCTGTCATCCCCGACCCCACGAGTTGGCAGATTCCAGGCATGTGGGGATGGGTGAAAGCCTGTTATGCCATAATGGTGCTTCCCCTACGTCGTATGGTCTTAAAACCATAGATTGGCAATCACATAGCGCCCCGCTGCATACACAAACATGACAATGGAACAGCCACATGCTAAGAGTAAATTTCTACAGGAAAAGATATGTAAAGACAGGCAGCTGGAACCTGACATGTGGTCAACGGCATTGATGACTTGCTATCAATTCCGACCTTCCAGTTTTAGGTTCTCAGCTCCATGGCTTGCTGGAAAATCCTACGTTTATGGACGATTTTTTTCCAGCAATAAAGCCTCCATGGCTGGTCCATAGCTAGTTCGGGGATTTCCCTGCGGACCAGCATGTGTGATGACACCGGAGGGTAGCGATGCTTTGTATTATCCCAGAATTGGTTGAGGAGAACAAATTGTAGGTAAAACCAGATATGTTTGATGGTAAAAACATGTCAAAACCATGGTTTCCTGTTATATAGTTACGATTTTTCCCATGACTATCATTGTTCCACCTTATCAGGCTTCTGAAGCCGAAACCGATATGCAGAAAATGGTGATATCCCCATATATTGGCGCATGTTCCATATAAATCTATGGGTTGGTATCCCCATACGAGGTGGGACCTCCCAGATAGCAAAATTGGTTTATAACTAGCTGAACTATTGTTTTTGAATGTTTTTGATATATCTTTTGAATACTATTCGAATACTACAGTAGTTCATGGGGTTTAAAGACCAACCACTATCAACCGCGGCGGGGGCGCCTTGCACCAGGACTTCAACAACCTCATCCCTGGTCACGGAGGCTGCGGAAGCTGTTTTTCTGCCACCTCCAAAGTGGCATGCCATGTACTCCGCGAATCAAACGTGCAATGGGACATCCACCATTTAAGGCCTTTGAGGTTTGGTTCGATGATTTTTCCATAAAAGTAACATATTTCCAATTGCCACATTTGATCAGCGGAGGGTGATATTCTGGTCCAATCTCCCAACGAGGGTGTAGACGAGAGACCACTAGATTTGATCAACTTAGACCTGCCAGGCATGATGGACCGATTCGACTGCCAGCCCTTTGGACGATTAGCTCAGCTCCTGGAGGTGTAAGGGATTGTAAGGGGCTCACAGCAATGTCCCGAGTGGATAGGTGATGGGTAGTAGGGGGAATCCTCCCCAAACCACTTGATGCATCTTTATATCACCAAGTGAAGAAGTATGGGAGCCTCAAACATGTGGCATAGAATTACCAAACATGAGAAGATGGCTATATAAGATAAACAAACAGAAATAAATACAAAAAAAAAAATAAAAATAAATAAAAAATAAATACAACATAATCAACACAAAACACACACACAGACAGATATTTTTTTACTATTATTTTTATTATCATTATTATCATGATTCTTATTATTCTGATTATTACTGTTATTGTTGTTATTATTGTTATTGTTGTTATTATTGTTATTATTATTATATTATTATTGTTATTATTGTTATTATTGTTATTATTGTTATTATTGTTATTATTGTTATTATTGTTGTTATTATTATTATTATGATTGTTATGATTATGATTATTATTAATATTGTAATTATATATGTATACACCATACTGTTATACATATTACATGTATACTGTATACCTAACGACCTAATAGATTCATGTGCTTGGGTCCTTTAGTCGCTGTTTCCACCTCGTTTCCGACTGCCTTGAAGCGCTGCGCGGCTTCCAATCCACCAAGGTTTGTGATGTTTTTGTGCACTTTTGTGCACATCCGCACCTTTTGCCAAGCCCCGGTGACCATTGAGATGGTCTTGGCCTCCGCCGCGAAGCTGAGCCTCAACGAGAAACAGGCCGCGGGCTCGGGAAGGGAGGGGCCAGGGGGAAGGGTCGTGGATCCGGGAAGGGGGACGGGGTTCCCCTGAAACGGTGAGAATCTCCAAGCAAAACATACATCAACATCAGTTTTTTTGAACGAAAACTTGTTAACCGAAAAGTTCCTAGAATGGTTCAGATTCTGGGCGAATCGTAATCACCACCAGCCACGATTGTGACGACTCTTCATCACCAAGGGGTCACCGCGGCGTGTCGAGCCTAGGCTCTCGTGAACAAGTTGCAAGATCAACTAACAAGTCGATAAGTTGGGACTCCCAGCTGCCGGCCGTGGGAATGGTGACCACTTGGGAGGTCCTCAAGTCGCCACCGTTGCTGGGACCTCCTTTCCTGGTGAACCACGGATTTTTCCTCCTTTGCAGTGGTCCCCATGTTGACACCCATCACGATTTAGACGTCGACGTGCCGGAGTTTCTACACTAAGCACATCTAAGCACTATGCAGCATTATGCAGATTATAGTTATGGATATTTATGGTGCACTACGAACACAACTATATATAACATACTCTAACTATATGCTGTATTTATGTATTTGTTTTTACCTTGGTGCATTTCGGACAACTCTGATGGCAATTTCCATGCACGCAGCTTGGTTTTTCGAGGTTTCACCAGCTCCTCGTGATGAGGATGACGAGGCACGGGACATCCCCAATGACTCACCATTTTTATAGGTGGTAATTGTAAACCATTCCCAGTCATGGGTGGTTTATGGCATTCCTTTACTGACATGATTGATGTTCAATGTTCATTGATTCTGTTGACTCAACTTTGACGAAGCCATCAGGGATGGTCGACAACTGAAGTTGTGATGTTTTTCATCGTTTTTCTGTGTTCTATGTAGGGAAATGCTTGGGGCGTCAAAGTACAAGATGTGCTTTTTCATGATTGGCCAATCTGTAACTATAAGGTGTTATGATTTCAAAGAAAATGTTTTTTTTTTTTTTTTTTTCGACTGATTTCACGTTTGTGTATGAGGAGTTGTTACTATACGAATGACATGGGCTGATCCACGAGCGATTCGACGCCATTGCAGGAGCTTGCTGCGGTGCTGGCGATCGGGGCAGAGCCGAAGAGGAAGAGCTCCTGGGAAGCATAGGTGGAGAGTAGGTTGCAAACTTGATTCTACAGAATTGGAGCATGGATTAGAGGATAATCCGTCATTATCCATCCTAAATAATTATATGGATAATCCATAGATTTATGGGAAAAGTAGAGCGCTGAATTATCTAGATGAATTATAATGACGTCACGCCGTGACATCACTAGAATGATGGGAAGTGGATTGGGGGATCATTCCCTAATGGCCCCAAGTTTCAGCTATATTTTCAGCTTGGTGAATGATTATATAAGTTATAATTCTATGCCGATGTGTCTCTGCTACATGTTATGGTGAAGTAGTTGGTTTCAAATCATGTCCAAGACTAAACTTTGTTGGCGAACATCAGCTGGCCTCAGAGTCTTTGCCCTGTGCCTCGCAGCCGCGCAGTCTCCGCGGAGCGGCGGAGCGTGCAGCTTCCGCCCTTCGCAGGGCTTCGGTTGATGATCTGCTTATGTCCCAGTTGTTTCCCTTGACACTGCTTCCAGTGGCCATTGCAAGATCCTTGACATGACCTCGTTCAAATCGGTTTAGATGTGTTTATATCATTTCAAATCGGTTCAAATCAGTTCAATTGATTTATCAGATGGTTTGTTGACCGTGCTCAAACCCAAAAAAACGGCTATTCTTCAGTATGATGGCCTGCGTAAACCACCAATTAAGCACGGTGTAAGAACTGCAACAGGTCGTTGTTGTTATGAAAGGTAATCTTTCAATCATGCCAAAACGGTTTTGTCCAAATTGTTTGGCACTTAGGTTTGATCCATTTGCACCATCCAGACTTCGAAAGGAAACCAACGGACGCCGAGTTTAAACTGCTTACATTTCTTTATCAATTTCACACTATTTCAGTTGCCAACAACCCATTGTTGATGGTGACTTTTCGTCGGATCGACAGCTGCTGTGGTTTTTGGAAGCAAGGGGAGTAGCTTTTTTGCAACAATTCAGAGCGTTTCAAACCGCTGTGCAGTCTCCAAGTCTCGCGGTTTCAGTTTGACTCAACCTTTCGAAACGTCTGTGGCATGGGATGACGGAAGATGACCAAAGAATTGAACACCATCCTGATTGTGGGAAAATGAACAGAGACAGTTGAAGCAAAGATGTGGATTTCTTAGGCATCTTGATTGCTTCAGGGTCTGTGTAAGTTGGACGTCTTGGGTGGGGAAATGGTTGGAAGATGTTCGAAGCTGTAAGATGTTGGTTCACGAGCTCATGATCTCATTCTGATATGTGACGAGCTGCCTTTATTGATGACCATTTTGCAAGGTAAACATCAACGAAGATTGAAGTTTCAATTTTTGTTGGGTGGGATCCCCCATTTCATGTGCTATGGCCTGGTTAGGCCTGGTTGTTACAAGGAATCCTCACTAAAGGTGGTTTGTCCAGCATTGTCCAACCCTTCCATTGCATATGCATGTAATTATATTTAAATATATATATATGTTATAAATGGGGTGGATTTTTTCGTGCTAATCGTCCCACAATAGCCAAAACCTTTAAGGTTTATCAGAGGATAACATCGGAATGATTCAGGTCGTTTTAGGCGCAGAAACGTCTGCTGAAACCGTCAAGAAATGGCAGCAGCTCGGAACAGCACTCGCTCTGCTGTCGATCCTCGGGATGGAGATCATTGGCATTGCTACTTCTGCATAAATCATATTGAAGAATAAGCAAGATGAATCATATGATTCAAGATGCAAAGGAGAGTCATAATTAATCATGATCATGATCATGATCATCATCATCATCATCATCATCATCATCATCGTCATCATCATCATCATCATCATCATCATCATCACCATCACCATCATTTGTCATTTCAGGACGACTTGCACCAGCAAATCATCTTCATCCCATGCTCGATGTCGTGGCGGGCTCAGCGGCCTCCGTGTCTTCTGACCAAATGCCGGGCCTTCCGTGCGCGAAGGGTGCCAGATGCAGGCTTCCAGAGGATTTTAACAATTTAACAAGAGTCCTGACCAGCAACTATTTATGGGCGTATACCCTATTTTGGTCATAGCCACTAGAAAATGGATGAGTTTCAATGATCGGGAATGGATATTTATGAACGTTTTTTTGGCAGAAAGATTGGAATTTGGGCTCCCAAAATGACAGTTTCAAACAGGAAAAATGATCATTGACAATCAAATCCGGGGTTCCTTATTTTCGGCAAACCCCCATATTTGAGTGAATGTCGCACTCAAATATGAACAAGCATGTGGAAGAACTTTCAAATTACATATCATATATGTGCGGTTTTGTTGGTGACAATATGTTGCAGGAAGAGTAGTTCATTTCACATGCACTGAGATAATTACATGTTTCGAGATTCTACTTTGACCATCCAACTTAGTAATAGGACACAATTTCACACAGTTCAATAGTTCAATATCTACCAACGGAGGGGTTTCCATGGCCATGTTTACGAGGGGCTAGCTGAAACATGGAAGTGGAGGACAGCCTGGAAAATGTTCAAGTGTGTGTCCTCTACCGCTAATTTTGCTAGGGTTCCATGTCAAATTCCCCAGATTCAGAGATGTTCCACATTCCCCGGGGTCAGCACTGTCCAGATACCGGGAGATAGTTCAGCAACGGGGGAAACCGCAAGGACGACTAGGAGCCCCGCAAGGATGTCTAGACTCACCGGAAGACATTTTTTGTTGGACTGGGAAAGTATCTATGACTGGTGGTTTGAAAAAGTCTTTCTTTTGGGGGAGATGAACCCAACAGACAAATATTTGTGAGGGGGGGTTGAAACCATCAGCTAGATGATCTCTAAGATTATCTATCACTGGATTGGTTTAAGGGAAAATTTACAGGAAACCATGGATTTTCCCATCAAATATAGGGGTTTCCTGTAAAATTTCCCATTAACCAATCCAATGAATCTAAGATTGGCCACGAGGGGTCACATCATCTGAGCACCTGAGACCTCAGAGATGAAAAAGTTCCCAAAATCTGCGCATCCTTTGAGCTTTTGGGAGGCGGCCATTGCAAACAGGACAAGAAAACGTGTGGTTTGCTTACAAAAGAAAGCTGCCACGACATTTGGGTGGTTAAGCAGCCTAGCAAAATGGAACTGAAACAACAAGACATGTGATTATAGTCTGTTGATATTAGCTAAGGTGGAGTTTCTATACATACAAATATATATATATATATATGAATAAAACGTATATAGGTTAAGTATGGTTTATGGTGTTTCGAGCTCATAATTTGATGGGTTTCATAAAACACACACACACACATAATTGGGAGGCAGCATCCTTGCGGGGATGAGGGAAGGACACCAAACCATTCCAAACCCAGGTTTGTCCTTTGGTAATTTTACATAGCTATGGGAAATCACAATTGTTGATAGATACATATAGATACATCATCTATAGATGGAACTAAATGGGCTATGTTCATCCATTGTCCATAGCTATGTGGAATTACCGGACGGTGGCTTCTGGCAGTCAAGCATTACGGAAGGGGAAAATTCCACGATGACATGGAGGATCATATGTATATCATTGTACCTTATAGTTCCAAGGGTTCCAGTTTTGTTATTTTTTCCGTTGCTATGTAGTGAATGGGAAATGAATCTCTATGAATGTCGGCGGTTTATTTGGATATCTCACGTCAGATGGGAAGTACGGCAGGGTTTACTCAAGTGTGCCACGTTTGTTGTTTAAATACCCTTTGCGTTTGAAACAGTTTGTTTGTCCTGGCCAAATCCAAATACGTGTCAGTGTCAGTCGTTTGCTTCGTTTCTGTTTGTTAGTTGAATCCAGTTCGCTGGTCAAATTCTCGTGGACCCGCATTTCACAAGTATACATTGACATATCATATCACTTATCCGATCACAGCGAATATCCAGACATAGCTACGCGCAGATTTATACATTCATAGATGGGTTGACATATAGGGGTTTCCTAGAATAGGGGTGCCCCTAAATCATCTATTTTGATAGGATTTTCCATGATTTTCCATTGTAAACCATCCATTTTTGGGCATCCCCTATTTTAGGAAACCTTCATATGTTAACATCATCCCATCCCTCTGAGATGACCCCCCCCAGAAACGATGTGAAAAGCAGGGGATGAGTCGTCACATATTTGGCAGTGGGTGTCTAGTATGAAGGGGGATGGGATTAGATCACATTGTTGGTGATAATTATGTGCTTAATTGTGGTTATAAGTTATAGTAAGAAATATGATATGTCCCCATCATATCCGCCTGATATCCCCGCTATTATATCTACCATACAGGGGGTTGTTGCATATGAAAGTGGGATGGGATACCCTCGGCAGGTGCTGAAAGACCGCCGAGAAGAGGTTGGCAACGACTGTGATGCCGAAAAGGGAACCCGCAACGAAGGCAAAACGTTCAGCTCTAAACATACGGATACATATGCAGATATCTAAATTACAAATATACTTACCCTCTGGTAAACTAACATAGCTAAAGAAAATCGCAATTTCCAATGGGAAAATCAACTATCTCTATAGCCATTTTCAATAGCTATGTAACAAATTACCAGAAAGTATGATTTTCAATGGTGCCTGGGGTGGTGATGATGATGATGATGATGATGACGATGAATGTGGTCTGAAGAAGTCGAATCTGCAGGAAATGCAAGGTGACCCGGACTTGTCCTGTGCTTTCCTTTTTGCTTATCATATATATATATATATATGTATATGTATAGAATTGTATAGATACATATAGATACATGATATAATATGAAAGTATGCAGCACAGATGGTGGCCCCATTCCACAATACGTTGAAAGATCCCTTTCATTTTGCAGTTGGGGTTCCGATTTTTATTCAGCCAAAGGGATGGACCCCGAGAGTATGAATGTTCAACTTGCTGGTGCTTACTAGGAAATGGATGGAAATGGGGGAATGGGATGATTGTTAAGACTGTCAAGACTTCCTATGGATCATTCTCCCATTTCCTACTAGTCACCAGTACATCGATGGTACTGGTTGTTTTTGGGGTTCCAGACATTCAGTGGGGGATGCATCCCTCGCAGGGCACGGCCAAAGCAAAATCATGTGGGAAACCCAATGTCAGAAGCAATTGCCAGTCAGGAATGGTTCTTAGTTTATACCCATTTATGGTGATATTGGGGATGATTACAGTAATGGTGATTTTTGGGATGGTTTATAGCACTGGTTTTGGCACATTACTTCATAGAAACCTGGCAATTAGATCCCCACCATTTCAGCTGTCTCAGGCGGTGAAGCACTTGAAGCGAAGCCAGGAACTGGGGAAGGAGCTTCGAGATATTCAGGTGCGTTCTCAGAGACGGGGCTCCGGCACAAATATATATATATATATATGATGGTATAAATCTCTGTGCTGAATCCATTCTACATGTGTATAAATATATATATAGCGAGAGAGAGAGAGAATATATATATAGGTATACGTTTGTGTGTGCGCGTTTTGGATGCGCTACTCTTACTCTTGAAACCATTTACATACACATAGATATAAACATATGTATCATATGCATAAATATATATATATATGTATATACATACAATATTTAGCACTGTATATACACAAGGTTTTTGGATTGTAAATGCACATCTAACGATACACAGATGTCGTCATGCACCAACATTTTTATATATAGGTGCATGAATAGGTCGGCAACCAACTTGGGTACGTATGAAATTCGATGTGACACCGGAAGATGTTGAAACTGAATCCCATGATGTCCCTGCAGGACAGCAGGCCAAGAATATCCACCAATCATCTTTGAATCATGAATACATATATCACAAGGTGTATGATAATCAAACGGAGGACGTACGCTTATCATCACTTATCATCACTTATCGCCTTTTTGTTGAGTTCCGACTTGGAAAAGACTCCGTTTCCAACGGAACACCCGTTGTGATTTCGAGGGATGAACCCTATGTGGGATGATGATCCGGACAGATATTTTCTGGGGGTTGTGGGGCAGCAAACTACAATGAATGCCAAAAGACCTCGCCAACTCTGCACATGGCTATGTGACGATCAGGAAGGGAAAGCATCCCAAAGAAATCCGAAGAAGTTGTGTTAAATTATTTGTTTAATTCTGGAGTTCGATCAAGGGCTAGTCACGGCTGGTAGTTGGGGCTGGTAGTTTTGGATTCCAAACCACCAACCTGTCAAGGAAATCTGTCAAGACACGCGGATAAAGCCAGGCTTTGTTTGAAAATTGAGCACCCCTAAGTTCACTGGCATAGAACCTCATGTTCCAATTGTTTTTTTTCCTATTCTATTGTTTGATATTTGATGACTGGAGGTGAATCCATAGCATGGCTCAAGGTGGGGTCGACGGCAGCGCCAGAGGCGTTGGGAACGACCCTCCCAGAGAAGGGCAGTGCCATGGGTGGCTGCCATGACAAGATCAAACATCATCTTAGAATACCCTTTGGTAAACTAACATAACTATAGAAAATCACAATTTTTGATGGGAAAATCCACTATAAATGGCCATTTTCAATAGCTATGTTAGTTTACCAAAGGGTACAGTCATTTTGCAGTAGAAAGAAGATGGACATTTCTGAAGCATCTTGTTTAAAATCATATGATTTTTGAAGGTTACCTCGGTTACCTGAGATTACCATATTCGATCTACATCTGGTATGTCTTCACCTCTGCATTTAGGTCATTGAAAAGGGGCAAAAAAACGGCTCAATGGCTGATCAGGTATTGAATTCCACAACTTCAGCTGTCAGCTGTCCTTTCGGAAGTCGCCGCAACCATGGCAGTACGCAAGAGCGCAAGCCAGCCGCTCGCCCGGGCTATGATGATCAGCGCAACTTTCTTCGACCTTAGCATCATTATAGAACCACGAAAAATATGCCAACTTCGGAGGGCTTTGAAGACCAATGCCGAAAAGATGTTCACGTTTCAACTGATTGAACAATTTCCCAGGAACCCAGGGCTTCAGCGGTTGGGGATGCCATAGTGTGCCAGCTGCCAGCAGTTTAGCCAACTCAGGTTATTTCAGCTTGCCATTCTTTCGACCCTTGGCCGCTAGGGTGGGGCTGGGAATCCTCACATCCTTGTGATTTGGTGCTCAACGAATGAGGGAAAGATACAAGGTGGTGACCCCTAGTGATAAGGTAGTTCATTAAGTTTATGAATTAATTATCCACCTAAGTATTGTTGTATTACCCAACCCCCATAGTTAATCTAGTTATGGAACAACTTAGCTAATTAGCTAATTATTGGGCACCACCTTTTACGGTGTGACTATGGATCTAGATTGAGCACACCGCAGTCAAATTATTTGCCATTTGTATTAACATGTGGAACATGTGTCCAACTTATGGGGTGAATTGCCGATGTTGGCCCATAGCTATGTGACTGCATATCACCTGCAGTTGTTTTGGGAAAGCGCAGCACTCATTTTTCAGAAATTGTGGCATGGCTAGTTTTAGCTATGTCAGCCATAGGTTTTTCCATGTGCAACCAGGCTTGGGATGATTACCCCTACCCTCTGGTAAACGAACATAACTATGGAAAATCACCATTTTTCATGGGAAAATCCACTAGAAATGGTTTATTTTCAATAGCTATGTTAGTTTACTGGAGGATAGATTTGGAGATGAGAAATTCTCCAAAGATTCCAGGCACATCTCCCGCCTTGTGGCTTGGAGTCATGACATCCTGGGACAGATGTCAAGAGACAGCAAATTCAGAAGTTTCAAGGGTTACCAAGTCACCATGCAGGAACTCAACATGTCTATATTACGTTATATTATTGTATATATATATATATATATGGAAAGAAATCCACCATTTGTAGATCCATTATCCATATCGGGTTTCGCAATGGATTTCCATCATCTCTGCGCAAAAAAAAAAACGAGGAGTCTCATCGCTTGGCAATGCTCCTCAGCAGCAACACTGGTGGCACTGCGAATAGAGGTGTTATCCCAGATTATCCCAGCTTCTGCGATCGAAATTAGCATGGTTGTACTGATACGAAGAAGGACTACTGCACGCATGAGTACCCGATGGCAATAGCCATTTAATATATGATCGTTTCCTGTTAAAGATGTGTATTTCCCGGCAATGCTGTGCGGAAAAACAATGAGATGGAGCATCATGTTTTCCATCTCTAAGGCTAAGTTGTCTTGGACCATGTCCCATGTGCAAAAGGCTGGAATCACTCTCTGGTTATTCAGCTCCATGATTTGTGATGATTTACCATTCTTAAAGGTGGTGATTTCCCATATATATATATATATAGCTAGGTTAGATAACAAGGGTGGAATTATTTTGGCTGGTGAGTTTTTCATCGTGTCATCTTCACCCTATTTTTCATGATGGTCCCCACTGAGGAAATGCGGGGTCTTTGCACAAACCCAAAAAAAAACCACCCGTAGAGACATCAGAAATGAGCGGAATATTGACCCCATAGTCTGAACACGAGCTTCTTACCACGTTTTGTCTTAATTAACTACGGCTTAATCTAATTAACGGCGTTTTAGGAAATTAGTACTTTACGTCTTTTCTTTGTATGATCACCTCCTTCCATACCAAAGCCTCCTTCCATACCAAAGCAATTACCATTACCAAAACCAATAGCAGCACTGAAACAATAGCAACAAGAGAAAGGCTTGAACCCAGGATCTTCAGACTTAGCGCCCACACGGCGCCACTAGACTACGGGCGCCTGGAGTCATAGGGCCCCTGGGGTCATGTTTACTTTCTAGGGCCAAACGGCTTCTCTGAGGTCCGTTCTATTGTATTATACAATGCCAGCTGGAGCCGGG